>JAVDOI010000028.1:872500-1043109 GCA_032191485.1 Leptoclinus maculatus | reverse complement strand
GAGTCATTGCTAAACAGACTATTGTCGCTCAGAAATGAGGACGTGTTGATGATTAGGGTCACAACTGACACAAGTTATGTGTGTGACTTTGATGGCTCTAAAATGCAGAAACATTCATTTCCCACCACTCAGTGTGAGGTTATGGAATCACAGCTGCCTTCATGTAAATGCCTCCGCCTGGGGATACTCACAAGCCCTTGGCTGAGCGCTTAGTTCTACGATCAACTTTGTGGTAGTTTCATCAGATCTGCGGCAGTATATCTTGGACATCTGGGTGAAGAGAGGAGCAGAGCTTTTAAATGATCACCTGGTGGTGAGTTGGAATGGATGGTAAATGGATGTTTTTCTTGTCTCCCGACCACTCAAAGTGCTTTAGCACTACATTCACACCCATTCATCTAAACGTTCATAACCATTAATACACCACAAGCACAGCTTACGGTAGCAATTTGGGGTTAAGAGTCTTGCCCAAGGACACATTGATGGACCAACAGAGCCGAGGATTGAATCAACGATCCTCTGATTGAGGGACGCTCTATCACTGAGCAACAGTCGCCATTCATCCTGGGGGAGTAGTGGTACATGCAATCCGAGTGGGCATTGTTCAAAGCCTCCATTGTTAAAACGGTTGCTAAGTGCTTTGGTCGCAAGGTCATTGGTGCCTGTTGTGGTGGCAGCCTAAGAACCTGCTGGTGGACACCAGCAGTGAAGGAGGCCGTCAGGTAGAAGAAAGAGGCCTTTCAGACTTGGCTGGCCCAGGGTCTCCGGAAACAGCAGACAGGTACAGGTACAGGTTTGGCCACAAAGCAAAAAACCTGGGTGTCGGAGGAGTTCAGGGAGACTATGGCTCAGTGGTAGAGCAGGGTCGTCGCTCCGCTCTTGATGTGTCCTTGGGCAAGACACTGAACCCCAAGTTGCTCCCGTAGCTGTGCCATCAGTGTATGAATGGGTGTGAATGTAGTGACATGTAGTGTTAAAGCGTGTTGAGTGGTTGGAAAACTTAAAAAGAGATACAGTCCATTTATCATTTACTATGGAGAAGAACTTTCAGTTGGCCTCAAGGAAGTTCTGGACATTGTTAGGCTGTCTTGGCTGGCACGCATCTTCAGTGTCGCGTGGAGATTGGGGACAGTGCCTGTGGAGTGGCAGACCGGGGTGGTGGTTTTCATTTTCAAAAAAGGGGACCGGAGAGTGTGCTTCACTTATCTGGGAATCACTCTGCTCAGCCTCCACGGTAAACTTTACTTCAGGGTGCTGGAAAGGAGGCTCCGACTGATTGTTAATCCTCAGATCTTGCTGCTACGAGCCATCCAGTCCTTGCATGACGAAAGTGAGAGCTGTATCCGTATACTACGCACAAAGTCAAACACGTTTCCAGTGTGCATTGGCCTTCCACAGGGTTGTTGCTTTTCACCAATCCTGTTTGTGATTTTCATGGACAGGATTTCAAGGAACAGTCTGGAATACCCTTCTCAGCCTGCAGCCGCCGCATCCCAGTTGAGCAGACTATGGCCAGTCTGCTCAAGGACGCTCTTAAGCTTGAGAAAGAGACACTCCTGGGCCAAGCTCATTGCAGTCTCCAGCCAAAGCCTGGTGAGCCCAATCGCCCCATAATGGCTCGACCCTATGAAAACTGCTAGAGATGTAGATGTGAGATCAGTAGCTCCCATAGACTTCGCTACCTTTCTGACGAAATACACTCATCAACATCAGAAAAGAATAGGAGGATTGAATTATGTACTGCAGATCATAAGACAATCTCCGCCCACTAAATCTTCTGACCATTCAGTCGGACCGGCCGAACCCAACACTATCGAAAGCGGTGTGAATGACCTAGGAAGAGAGGAAGGAGAGCAGGGATAAAAGCCAAGCAGCTAGGGACTAAGATTATTCTCCTCTACCATACTATACTACTAGCTAATGTTTGTTCACTGGATAATAAGATGGTTCAAATAAGACTCTGCTAACCCAGGAATGGAAAATCAGTTGCACTTCACGGACGGACGGACTGTATACCACACCGACAGATCGCAAAACTCTAGTAAGAAGAAGCTTGCGCCCGAGCCGCGTTCAATGACATACTGAGATACTGGGAATACAACTTGGCCTGCTATTCTCAGGGCTCCTCCATCTTACGCATGATGGTGTCAAGTTTAAATCACCAGAAGATATAGAAAAAGATATAGGCCTGAGGGTACAGGTGACACTTTTTTGGGAAAGATGAGAGCAGGATTTGGAAAATACAACTTGGTAAGCCTGAATATTACACTACTGTTTTTTTTTTGTAGCAGCAGCTTCATCAATGAATTCCTCATTAGATTGACATAGGCGTTTGAGCCTATAGAACGGACTCTATCAGGTTTCTAAGCCTCATCTTATGCTACATTTTTAGATCCTGATTACTTGTATCTAGATGTTTTACCAGAACCAAAGATCTGTCATCACATGCTCGGATTTTAAGTTTTTACAGCTACAAGTCTAGTCAACCCGCCGAGGCTTAGTGCAGCGAGGCTTGTTTTTTGCTCTTAGCTTCTAGCTCTGGGTGCTAACCTGTTGCTTACGTAATGAAGGCTGCAGACTGTGCCAAGTTAAGCTACGATCTGCAAACTGTAGCCTAATTCCCACAGTGGGTCCACTTGTTGGACTTGTGTCACTATCACATCTACCATGGCTCCACTCACCTCCCCATCCGACTGTGTCAGCTGCGTCCGCCTGGCTGATAAGATTGCAGAGGTGGAAATGAGAATCTCCACGCTGTACCAAATCCAAGAAGCCGAGAAGTTAATGGATACCATCACCTTCGGTCCAGCACAAACCAACACAACCTGTGCCCGAGCCTGATACCACCGCTCCCTGTCCCGCTGCAGTAACCGCTGGGACTGCCGCGCCGCCAGAGTCCGGTCTGACTGCTCGCTGTCCGGCTGCTGATGCTCCTCCTCCGGTCACCGTCTATGAGGATTCCTGGATACATCTCGGGGCTATGCCTAAAGCCTTGGTCAGCTATACTCCACACCATCAGGAGCCGTGGTCCCTGGTCGGTGGTCGCAGCAGGAGAAGGAGGTGCTTTCCTCACGCACCCCCCTGCTATAACATCCAACTGGAGAACAAATACGATCTTCCAGACCAGCATGACTTCCCTCCCCTGGCTGTGGAGCCTCCTACAGCACTCTGGCTGTCCCATAGCTCACTGTCCCCTCCGATCCTTTCAACAGCCACATCTCAAAACTTCTCCCTCAACAGGGTCCGGCGTTCCGTTCTGAACTTCACACCGGCACCGCGGAGTCGCAGGCAAAGATTTCTCCTCCGATCGCTCCACCTCTCACCACGCTTATCATTGGCAACTCGATCGTGAGGAACGTGAGGAGAAAAGCGGCGGCTACCTTCTGCTTTACGGGCGCAAAGGTAACTGACATCCTGAAAAAGTTGCAGGATGTGGTCGTGCATGTGGGATGCAATGACATTTCCAATTACTGAAACAGGATTTCAGCATTCTCCTGAACTCCCTTGCGGTCCACGGTAAACGGGTCTTTATCAGTGGCCCCATCCCCCCACACAACCGCAGCGTGGGTCGGTTCAGCCGCTTGCTGAGTCTACATATGTGGCTGAAGTCAACCTGCGCAGCCCGAAACGTGGCTTTTATTGATAATTTTAACCTTTTTTGGAAACGTCCTGCCTTTTTCCGCCCTGATGTCGTCCACCCAACTGGCTTGGGGTCACGCACTCTATCTGACAATATTTTCTTCTCCATCTTGACTTCACTGTCTATTGACTATCCCACATCGCATTTCCTCACCTGGTAACCTGTCAATGCACTCCCCTCCCTCCCCTACAAGCAACACTAGCTCCCCCTGGCGGCTTGGAGGGTCTCCTACTACTCTTTTCCTAGTCTCCACCGTAACTTCCACTCCCCGACCCATCAACATTCCCGTCAGAATCACAGACTCACGCTCGCGCCCTAATTATGGTCGGGTTCGCCGTGTTGCACGAGTGATCCATCCTATTGCACAGACCCCCAAAGCTACCTGTGCTGATGACGACACAGTGTCTTCCCTCATTAAAATGTGTCTGATTAATGCACGATCTGTAGCAAACAAGGCTCACATTTTTTATTTTTTTATTTTATTGCAAGACAAGAGACAATACATAAACAAGAGGACGACATAACGAGAGGACAAGGCTCACATTTTAAATGACTTGTTCACAAATCATAATTTGGCTTTTTTATTTCTGACTGAAACCTGGCAACGGAATATGGAATGCATCCATTTAAATTAAATATGCCCTGTGGATTGTTCTTAACTTCATACTACTTTTTAACTACAGCTGACTAAAGTGGGTCAGCTAAAGACATTTTACTGTGTTTTAATTTACCGACCTCCGTGTGCAGCAGGTCAGATTTGATCAGAGTTCACAGACTTTCTGACCTCTATTATCAAGCTATATAAAGTGCTTCTGGTTGGTGATTTTAATCTGCATATCAATGATGCCACAGATTGTATTGCCACTGAGTTTCTTAATATTACTGAATCTTTAAATTTCACGCAACATGTTTCTGGCGCCACTCACAGGGGTGGTCACACCTTGGACCTTGTGTCCTCTCTGGGTCTTGATATTGATCATACCCGTTGTGAGGACCTACTGATCAGTGATCATAAATGTATTTTCTTTGATCTTTCTGTAAATGCTGACCCCTTGTGTCTGAAACGAACATTCCACTCCCGTATTATAACTCAGAGTACAGCTGATCAGTTCTCAATGCACTTTTGCTGTGATATTAACACAAATCACAATGATTTTTAATACAGTCTTTTTATGAACATTGCACCACATTACTGGATAAAATGGCACCTTTTAAGGAAAGGACCAGAGCTGCCTACAACACTTCTCCGTGGATGACAGACGCTGTCTGCAGCCTGAGACGGAAGTGTCGCAGGACAGAGCGGCTATGGAAAGCCACTGGGCTAGAAGTGCATCGCTCATATCTCAAACACCTCAGACTTTCTTTTAATGCTGGAGTAAAGGAAGCTGGAACTGCTTATTTTACCAACTTAAATTCTTCTTCAAAGAGAAATCCCAAGATTTTGTTTGACACAGTTAATAGAATTGTTTCACCGTCTGTCTCTACATTACCATGCTCTTCTGTAACAAGTTCCTTACCTATTTTATTGATATGGTAATAGCTATTAGGTCTGGTATTCAGCCTAGGATTTGTTCATCTACCTGTAGCTCCTCTCAATCTCCTACTGTTCTGGACTCTTTCCAGCCTATCAGCCTTCAAGACCTGATGGACTTAATCATGAAAACAAAGCCATCATCTTGCCCCCTGGATGTTATACCATCCTCTCTATTTCAGAAAGTTCTGCCAATTATTGGCCCTGCTGTAACATCTATTGTTAATTCCTCATTGTCTACAGGAATTGTCCCGTCCTATTTTAAGCATGCCACTATCCAACCTATATTAAAGAAACACAATTTAGATCCTGCTTTGCCCATGAACTATAGGCCCATTTCAAAACTGCCTTTACTTTCAAAAATCTTAGAGAAGGTGGTGGCCAACCAACTTACTGCTGCACTGGAGAGGCACAACATGTATGACAACTTCCAGTCTGGGTTTCGTAAACAACACTCTACTGAAACCGCTCTCCTGAGGGTTTCTAATGACATTCTCATGTCCTCTGATGCAGGTGACTGCTCTGTGTTAGTACTTCTGGACCTCAGTTCTGCATTCGACACTGTAGACCATAACATCTTGATTAAGAGGCGATGTGATTGGGTGGGCATATCTGGCATAGCGTTAGACTTGGTCCACTCTCCTCTGCTGCCCATTTCAACCTGCACAATCTCGGGTTTATTTTTGATCGATTCATGTCGTTTGACCCCCATGTGAAGCAGCTGTCCAGATCATGTTTCTTCCACCTAAGAAATATCAGTAAACTGAGATATATAGTATCAACAGCTGAACTAGAGATGATCATACACGCCTTTATCTCTTCACGCATCGACTACTGTAACACACTTTTCTTGTCACTCAGTGTTGCTGCTCTTAACCGTTGGCAGGTAATCCAAAATGCTGCCGCCAGATTACTCACTAGGACAATCACCTGCATACTCCGATCTCTCCACTGGCTCCCTGTAGCATTTAGGATCGACTTTAAAATTCTCACTCTCACTTACAGAGCACTTCACGGTCAGACTCCTGCATATGTGGCTGAACTACTTCACCCTTATTCACCCGCTCGCGCTCTCAGGTCAAACATGTTAAATTATCTGTCGGTCCCACGCACTCGCCTTAAGACCCGTGGTGACCGAGCTTTTGAGGCAGTAGTACCAAGGTTGTGGAATGCTCTGCCTGCACCCCTACGTTTTACTGTTTCTGTGATCTCATTCAAAAATCACCTCAAGACACACCTGTTTAGACTGGCGTTTGGGTAACAACTCATGTCCTAGGCCTGCTTTTAAACCATGTTATAATTTTGTACTTTCAGTTTTTTGTGCATTCTTAATGTAAATTATTGGCCCTTATATGGTCATATTGTGTTTTTTATGTTTGTAATTCTGCTCCTGTTAAGTGCTTTATGACTAATGTCTGTGAAAAGCGCTTTATAAACAAATCTTACTTACTAACTTACTTACAGAGCTCTGGGATGAGCACGGCTGGCTAGGAGGAATGTGGACCTATCAGTTTCTTTTTGATACAAGGTAGTGATGAAGCTGCTATTGCATAGTGCCACATTCACATATCAAAAAACATCTGTGATCATATTCAAGACAAGATCAAGATGGCGCCGCGAATGGCAGCCTCGGTACTGCGCTCTCTGGTACTTTTTCTGTTTTTGTTTACATATCTTGTTTTTGTTTATTTGTCTCGTTTCCAGCTCTCCCTCTCTGACCACATTCAGTCAAACTTTTTCGCTGTTTTTCATTGAACCCGAAAGTTTTACAGAGCTTTTCGTTGGAGGCGTAGAGGCTCTCCACAGGATTTGCTGGAGACGCAGACAGGGGAAGCGGGGATTCCGAACTGCACTCCCATCAATCCATCTCGCGAATGTCTGCTTTCTGGCCAACAAGATGGACAAACTGCTGCTACTTAACAGAGCAAACACAGACTTTAGCAGATCCACCACCCTGTTTCACTGAAACCTGGCTTAGTGAGCAAATCCCGGACAACGTACTACATCAGCCAAGTGGACCGCGTAACAGCGCTATCGGGTTAACGAAGGTTGGTGTACGGATGTCACAGTGTTGATGAAATCATGCAGCCCTCACTTAGAAACCCTTTTCATAGACTGCAAACCATTTTACTCACCGCAGGAGTTCCCCTCATTCATTCTGGTCGGTGTTTACATCCCATCTTATGCCTGTGTTAGTGAGGCGCTACATCACCTGGCTGAGCAGATAACTAACATGGAGCATAAACACCGAGACTCCCTGCTCATTGTTCTTGGGGACTTTAACAGAGCAAACCTCAGCAAAGAACTGCCAAAATACAGACAGCATATTAAAAACACACTGGACCACTGCTACACTGTAATAAAGGATGCTTGTCTCCGAGTCCCCCGTGCATCTTTAGGACTCTCTGATCATTGTCTGGTTCATCTTCTCTCGACCTACAGGCAGAAATTAAAATCTGCAAAGCCTGTGGTGAAGACTGTGAGGAGATGGACCAACGAGGCAAAGCTGGAGTTACAGTCCTGCTTTGTCTGAACTGATTGGAGTGTTTTTGAGTCTGCTGCTACAGACCTGGATGAGCTCTCTGACACTGTGACATTGTATCAGTTTTTGTGAGGACATGTGTGTGCCGACTAAAACCTTCAGCACATACAACAACAATAAACCCTGGTTTACTGCAAAACTCAGGCAGCTTCGTCGGGCTAAGGAGGCCTACAGAAGTGGGGACAGGATCTTCACGCAGATCTTCAACCGATCACTGGAGCTGTGTGAAGTCCACTCCTGCTTCAAACGCTCCACGATCATCCCAGTTCCCAAGAAATCCTCAGCTCAGTGTTCAACACCATCATCCCAGAAATACTTAAACCCAAACTCTCCCAGCTCACTGTGCCAGCCTCCCCCTGTCAATGGATCACAAACTTCCTGACTGACAGGACGCGCAGGTGAGGCTGAGAAAAATCACATCCAGCACACTGACTATCAGCACTGGCGCCCCCCAGGGATGTGTGCTCTCCCCACTGCTCTTCTCCCTCTACACAAACAACTGCACCTCAGAATACCCATCTGTTAAACTCCTGAAGTTCGCAGACAACACAACTGTCATGGATTGCTGTATCATCAGATAAAGTTTTCTGATGACACAGCCATCCTGGGTCTCATGTCTGACACATCAGATACAGCTGCATACAAACATGAGACTCATCCTCAACGTCCAGAAAACAGAAGAGATGGTATTCGACCCCAAATACATTGGAGACCACTCACCAGGGGTTATCCATGACCAGAACATAGCACAGGTTGACTCTTACAGATACCTGGACATACACATTGACAACAAACTGACATGGAGTGTTCAGGTAGAAAATGTCTGCACTAGGGTCCAACAGCTGCTACACTTCCTTTGTAGGCTGAGGGTCTTTGGTGTCGACCAGAAAGTGTTGCTCCTCTTCTACCACGCCATAGTTGAGAGCATCCTGCGGTTTGGCATCTCAGCCTAGTTTGGCAACCTCAGTGTACAGCTGAAAGGTCAGATTACCCGGCTAACACAAAGAGCCATGAAAATCGTGGGAGTCAGACAGCATCCCACACTCCAAGCTGTCTTTGATGAAACTATCATCAGACAGGCCCAGAAGATTATTTCAGACCCCACTTATGTCCTCCACCCTGAATACCAGCTTCTTCCCTCAGGCAGATGCTTCAGAGTCCCCCAGTGCATGTTATTTGGATATTATGTTATTCCACCTGCTTGTTATGTAATGTGAGTTTATTCTTGTCATTGTGTTAATTACATTGATTTTGATAAATTCACGGGGTGGGAGTCTTTTATTAATTCTCAAGTACTCTGTCATGGGAGATATTAGTGTTGGTGGCCAAAATTACATCTTTAGATAACTCTTAAATCCGTAGAGTCCTTAATATATGATGGAAGCTTCTGAACATATGATTTAAGAAAATGATCAACATCGTCAGATAATGGCTCTGGTAGAGAATCATTGCTACAATAGGTCAGAATCAGCTTTTATTGACCATGTATGTCTACGCATACATGGAATTTGACTCTGGTTTACACATTGCTCTCAACGTGGAATATACAAATAAACAAGAAAAACATAAAAACAAGGACATTAAAGACAACGACGTAGAACAGAGAAACTAAGCTTTAACATTTAACAGAAAGTCTGTTTCTGTTCCAATGTTTTCACCCTTTTCCTGCTGAAAACTTTTTTTTAAACAATTGAACAAGCTATTTCTTGCTTTTGTGGCGTGGAAAGGTGCCCAGAATTATTGAATATGTACTTCAGAAATGCAAATTCAATAGTGGATTATTATCTCTATTATTGAGGTGACTGTGGCTCAGTGGCAGAGCAGGACGTCCTTCAATCAGAAGATCGGCGGTTGGGTCCCGGCTCCGCTAGTCCATGTCGATGTGTCCTTGGGCAGAACAATTAACCCCAAATTGATAGCCCTGCCATCAGTGTATGAATGGGTGAATGACATGTGGTAAAGCACTTTGAGTGGTCGGAAGGCAAGAAAAGTGCTATTCAAGTACAAGTCCATCTACCATTATCATGCCTCAAAATTTATTTTAAAGATCTGAATACGGTTGAGATTTCCCCTAGCTATGCAGATTCATCAAGCTAATTTCATCTCCCACCCTCTCATCTCTTTCTATATTTTCAGATTATACATTGAGTTATACATGAGTTTCCATCTTTCCCCTCCTCACCTTATGGTCAGCTGTAAGATGAGTTTCTCAGTTAAGTCACTAATTTCGAAAGATTACAACAAACTCCTGTCCTATGACAGAAAGTCGGACTGCTGGGGAGCGTGGTGCTCGTCCCACATTCATACCGTTCAAGGTCTCTTTAGACCTTGAACTCTAAAGTTTGAATAAAGTCTTTAGAATTCATGTTTCCAAAGTTTTATTGTCACAAATATATTTCAACATCATGGAAAGATGTGATGAATGTAATGCTTTATCCTGCAATCTAACCCATATGTTGTATTCTTGTCCATTATTATTTGGCTTTTGGCAGAAGTACTTTGATACTATTGTAACAATTCACCTAATTATATGAACCTAAAAAGGGAAAAGTACATACGCTAAAATTAAGGGCACGGGCGGATCTGAATTGGTAGGTTTACAGAGTCTATATCTGCCTGAATAACATGGTGGAAGGTACAAAACCACGCTGAAATTATCTCTCTATTATTCCCTATAAGGATAGACCACACCAGACGCCAAAGAAACCACACTGCCAGGTAAATGTAACACAATATATTAATATAAATCAAAATTAATTCGGCATACGAACAACCAAACCAAAATAACCGTGAGGCCCCCCGTACTCCGGCACAATAAACTAAACATTTACAACAACGATCACCCAAACCCCGAGTCCCATTAGTCCAAAAAGTTCCTTAAAGTAACGAAAAACAGTCCGATGACAAAAACAGTCCCCGAGGCAAAGTCAATAACCGGCGGAAGCGTGGCGAGACGCCGCGGCCCCTTTGTCCACCGAACCCGCGCTATCTCACCACAGCTCGTCCCGATGGTGGCCCTCTGTGCCGTTCCCAGTGAAGACTCCAGCCTAATAATCCCTGAAACGCTTGCTTCGGATCCGTGGCTGAGCAATCGCCGGCAAACCGTGCTCTCCTGAGTCCACTGAACGTAGCTTGCTTCCTCCGGTCTGCGCGCACAATCTTCTCTCGCGTCACTTCCCCCCCGACACAATTTATGCAAACTAGGTCAACTAAAACAATAACAATAATAGATCCTATTAATATCCTGTGTTTATAATTACAGGCAAGTACTTTATATAGGTGAAGGACCATAACCCACAGGATCCCCATTCACATTTGCTGTACACACAGGCAGACTTTTGTGATCATTACACTATGTCAAAAATACTTTCGCTAACTATAAATGTCTCTCCCCATATTGCCATCTTTGGGTTTCCAGAAGACTTCAAAGGTTACACCTCAACGCTATTTGATATTCCAACTTTTCACTTCATTACTGCCAAGTAAAGCTCCCTCTAGCATTCTGTGGCTCAGTGATATCATGCCCTGTATAAAGCTGGAGAAGATTAGATATTCAGTGAGCTAATTCTAATAAGTTCTATAATAAGTGGCAATCTTTTTCACCTCTCTATAATCTCTGACCCCCCCTTCCTTTTCTTCTTTTGCGTTTGTCTCTCGTTGGCTTGGTTTTGTTTTTGTGGATTGGAATTTTAAATAGTCTAAAATGCAGAAAGTATGGATTGCTAATCTTTTGGTCCATTGAGATGCAAAGTACTTTGATTAAATTATCATTACTATGTTTCTACTTTTTTGACTGTGATTCTCATTGTTAAGTCATACTTTGCCTTGAGTGTCATTACACTGGAGGTCTATCAGCTCCACAGGTGCTCTTTCCACATCAACTGCAAACGGATTGCTGAGCAGTTCAAATTTAAATTTCTGAGCTGCGAAGTCGGCAAATCGCCGAGTGCACTCCGTGCCGAGTGCACTCAGTTTATCAGCAAAATGCTCAGTCGGGAACACAGCGGTGCATCACACATGTCTGTGATCATACGTCCCCGTCCCTGAAGCTGGAGGTTTAGCGCAGTGAGATGCTTCGTTATGTTGCACAAAAAGCTAACATCACCACTTTTCCATTTTCCTTTTTTCATTTTCATTCATTTTTCTAAAATCAAGCACTTTCTTTTAATTAAGATGCAAGCTTTTCCAAAAATCTTTTTTGTGTATTTTATTTTTAGATGGAGGACCTTATTTTACTTGAAATGAGAGAACAACATTTATTTAAGTATTTCTATCTATTATTTATAATCCATCCAGTTAAATTTGAAAACTTAATTATATATTGTAATTTAAAATATAATTGATGTGTACTTTCTTTATTTGATTTGACAGTTGTTGACTACACAGAGACATTGTTACTACTACTAGGCTTCTTGAATATATATATATATATATATATATATATATATATATATATATATATATATATATATATATATATATATATATATATATATATATATATATATATATATATATATATATATATATATATGGCACTAAATAGCGCAAGTTAGATATTATTGTAATGTTCCGGACCTTTGCACAAGGAGATTTTCTCAATCTGGACCTTTTGGAATACCCCTGGTCTACAGTCGAAAGCAGAACTGATGTCGAGAAGTACTAACACAGAGCACTCACCTGCATCAGAAGAAATTAGGATATCATTAGAAACCCTCAGGAGAGCGGTTTTCGAAACCCAGACTGGAATTTGTCGTACATAGTGATCCTCTCCAGTGCAGCAGTAAGTTGGTTGGCCACCACCTTCTCTAAGATTTTTGAAAGTAAAGGCAGTTTTGATATGGGCCTATAATTCATGGGCAAAGCAGGATCTAAGTTAGTTTTCTTTAATATAGGATGAATAGTGGCATGTGTTTTTACCAGGTGAGGACATGCAATATGGGATAGTCAGTACAACGGTGAAGTCAAGCTGGAGTAGAAAATATTGTCAGTTAGAGTGCGTGACCTCAAGCCAGCTGGATGGGCAACATCAAGGCAAAAAAAGGCAGGATGTTTCCAGAAGACATTAAAATGATCAATAAAAGCCACGTTTCAGGTTGTACAGGTTGGCTTGAGCCACGTATGTAGACTCAGCGAGCAGCTGAACCGACCCACGCCGCGGTTGTGTGGGGCGATAGGTTAAAGATAAAGACCCGTTTACCTTGGCCCTTGAGGGAGTGCTAAAATGCAGTTGCAGTATTTCAGAGGACTGATTGAAAATGTCATTGCAGCCAACATGCATGACCACATCCTGGGTGTTTGGCCAAGATGCTGGGAAACATTTCCAGGATGTCAGGTACCTTTGCGCCCAGAAAGCAAAAAGTCGCTGCCGCTTTTCTCCTCACGTTCCTCACAATCGAGTCTCCAGTGATATGCGTGGTGGGAGGGGGAGCGATCGGAAAAGAAAACTACCTACGATGGTGGAAAGGAAAAAGGAGGACGGATGGAGCTGGGGGCTGGAGCTCTCTCCGCAGTGCCGGATGTGAAGAGCGGCAGAGCTGTAGGGGGCTCCGCAGCCAGAGGAGGGAAGTCATGGAGGTCTTGAATATCATATTTGTTCTCTAGATGGATGTTATAGCAAAGGGGGGCATGAAGGGGGCACCGACTAGGGACCACGGCACCTGATGGAGTGGAGGAGGAGCATCAGCAGCCGGACAGTGAGCAGTGACACCGGACTCTGGCGGCAAGGCAGTCCCAGCTGCCATGGCAGGGAACTGTGGTATCGGGCACTCAGGCACAGGTTGTGTCGGCTTGTGCTTGACTGAAGGTGATGGTATCCATGAACTTCTCGACTTCTTGGATCTGGTATAGCGTGGAGATTGTCCTTTCCAGCTCTGCAATCATATAAGCCAGGCGGACGCAGCTGACACAGTCGAATGGAGAGGAGACTGGAGCCATGGACAGTAGACACAGGTCCAACAAGTGGACCCGCTGCGGAAATTAAGCTTAATTTTGCAGATCGTAGCTCGACTTGACCCAGTCTGCAGCCTTTGTTGGTAGACGTATAAACTTCAAATCCAAGTCTGTGATGACTAAGATATTTAGCTCTGTTAAAACATCTAGATACAAGCAGTATCAGGATCTAAAAATGGAGCATAAGATGAGGCTTAGAAACCTGATAAAAATGTCAAATTTTGACAGCGTTTCTGACAGCCGGTCACAGGTAGCACAGGTAACATAACAGGAGATAGTGGGCAGATCTGAAGGCAACACTTGAACAAAAACATGTCTTGCGGATAGTATGTTTAGTGTAAACAGTACAGCGATATAGTTTCAAATTGACTTTACCGGCTTTAAACTCCTCTAAAGGCCCGTTGTGGGTCAGCTTCTTTGACTTTATGACTTATGTTAAACTCAATACCTAACGGCTGGCTCAGTAACTGTTCTCTATCTGACTCGTGATGAGACACTACAGGATCTCACTATTAGGAACTCAGTAACGAACACCCACAGAACACAAGAGAGATTGGATTTTCTTCAGTTCACGCAGATTTATTTGCATGACAAAGTATACAAGTAAACCGAGCTGTCCGGAGTCAACTCACTTCACAATAGCATTGTACATTATTTTATACCTCCATTCTACCCTAAGTCCCCCCCCCCTTCGGAGATGTCCTCCTCCTCTGAACTTTCACCTAGACAAGTGACACTGTGCACCTCGGACAAGTCATAACAGAGTCTCCTTCCCCACTCGTCTTTTCCTGATTCCGCCTCTGGCCGGCCATCACATCGACCGGCTCCCGTTCATCCCCTGTTAGAAATCTTGCCCTACTTGTTTATCGACGTCATCCTCCCTCTATCTTCACCCGGGCTCCAAGGCCGCTATACTAGACTCCCTGTCTCAGTGACGTGAATAACATATGACAATGATACAGGCCATTATCACAGTATGAATGTGAATATACATGGATACGTTTCAAATTATGGATATGATTGATTTTACACAAATATATTTCAAGACCCAAATACATTTTTCTCCCACAGTGCGCATCATCTCACCTGCAATTCTGACTGTTTTGACTCCACCCAAAACAGCCAACATACACAGAATAACGTTTTTTCAAAAGAAATGGATACATTCCATCAGGTTTGTTCATCTAGCACGCTGACCATCCATAAAGTGCGTAAAAGGTTAGTTAACAGTAATAGGGTTCTCTGTAGACATGGACAGTGTTTGGCCTTCAGATCTGAGAATGTTTCACAACTATGGAATGCCCCTCCAGCTGGTAGAACTAATGAGGCCTCTTGAATGAAACTAGATATCTGCACTCGAAGTGACTTGTAACTTCTTATTTTACTTTACTGAGTTTCTGGCGGTCAAATGTGTCATTTATCTTCAGTTTAAACTGCATTCAATCCAAATGTACAAATGTAATTGACTCTGGATTAGAATCCATCTGACTTGGCTTCAATTGTCATTGTCAGGATTTACTGCCATATATATTCCTCCACTTTTAACTTTTAACACTTTCCTATTCCCCACTCAGCAGCATATTAGCATTAAAACAATTTGAATGGAAATTCAATGTTGCTGTGTTCAATATGAATGGATTTAATCAAGCGTGCCTATGAGGCATTAGCTCACACTGAGAAACTTCCAGTGTGGATGGAGAGAGGCAGAATGACTTTCATTTATCATTATCCCGCCGTGTTGACCTTGGCCGTGTTGTAAAGCCATTTCAGGGTGTGAGTAAGAAGAAATAAAAAGCTATCAAGCAGCAGTCATTAGGGAACCAATCCAATAAGAAGCATGTTAATAGACAGACCTACCGCTCCCGAGATGTAACATGTGCACAGAAACACACACAGTCTCTTCACAGATTCCAAACGACACACAGAACGTAGATAATAGCATGTTTCATGTGGGTTTCAAAGACAGATCGTAACTGAAATGCAGAGAATAGAGGGAACAGTGCAACAGGGACAGATGGCTATATGTACTTAGGTCTTCAGCTTGCAGTGACCCTGGACAGCTGCCAGATATTTTATGTATGTTATGTGCTTCTTAAGCAACACAGCACAAATTGACTGTAAAAGCGAGAGGACTAAAGGTCTGTCTGTGGATGGCCACGAGTAGGTTTAAGGTTGAAATGCAGGGAAGCACATGGTCTTCTGACTTTATATCAATTCAATTCAATTTGTTCATATAGCCCAAAATCACAAATCATAAATAAGAGAGGGCCTTACAATCTGTACAACATACAACATCCTCTGTCCTTGGACCCTCATTTTGAAAAAGGAAAAACTCCCGAACAAAAACCTTTACCGGGAAATAAAGGAACCTCAGAGAGATCACCAGAGGAGGAACAACATAACAGAATTACAACATAGTCAATCTATATGATATGAATGTATCATATAATGAAAGTAGTAATAGCAGTAGTAGCACCAATGAAAGCAGAAATTATAATAGAACAATTAAGACTACTAATAATAACAGCAGCAGTGGATATAATAGAATAATAATGATAATAAAAGCAGTAATAGTAATATAAATGTGATTAATTATAATAGCAGTAGCATGTGCATGTTTACACTGGCTTTCAATACAGAGCAGAGCTTTTATTCATAACTTACAGATTTCCTTCTCATTGTCATATGATACTTGAAACAGAATGAGAGACCATATATAAGCTAATTAAACCCCTAATGTGGATATTTAAGGAGGAATTTGAATGTCACTTCCAAAGCGTCACAAATGGACACTTAGTCAGGACCCCTTGGTGTCACTTTTTAACGTGTAAATGATGTATGTGTAATACAACAGTAGTTTCTTCACAGCACTAACGGAGCTTCGCGGTCCGTAAACATAGACAATAACACGTTATAACAATACAGTAAACTTAGAACAACACAAAACAAGGTAACAAACACGCTACGACCTATCTCTGCCCAGACACAAGCCTCTTACTCTGAGATGACTTCGTAGCGGTTGATGTGGTTCTTCGAATTTCTTCGTTAAATTCAGGATCCGGAGCTTCAAGCTGTGCGGCGATAAATCCCCCGTACAGCAGCAGGAATTCCTCGGAAGTTACGGGAACTTTCTTCCTTACAAATCGGCAAACGTCGACTTTAACGGGAAGAGAATTTGTACTTCTCTTTCTCTGAAGAATGTGCTTCTTCCTTCTGCAGGTTAAAGTTTTCTGCTTCTCTTTTGGGATCCAAAACAGTCTATTGTTCGACCACCGAATGTAGAACTATTCCTAGGTTTTCTTAAAAGAAACAACGTTGTGTGCACCCCCTTTCATGCGAATCGAATCCCGTTGAATGGCTCAGAGCTGGAGGTAACGCTGATTTTTATAGCCTCAGTGACGCCCCAGGGAGACCCTGTGCTGCCTGTGGCCCTCGTCCAATGAGACCCCAGTGTTGAGTTTGGACCAAAAATCACACCAAGGTAAGATTTAACATCTCGTGGGGCTTGGTGTAATTTTAACCCAAATCAGGCTGTTGAACCATGTAAGCCCATGTAGGCCCAGCTCCCTTTGTTCCAACCGCATGGTGAAGTAACCAACATGTTCCTCATAACTGATTGTGGAGGTTATTTTATGAAGCTTTGTTCCTATCTTTATTCAAAAGCTTGTTCTTTCAACTTGAGAGCATGACTTATTGATTGCACTTCAGGTTTTGTAATGCTCTCTGTCAAAACCATATCCTTACACTCAAATGCTTGTGCTGCTTGTCTTGTGATTGTAATGGGAAAATATATTGACGACTGTGTCCGTGTTGTGAACCCGAAACTTACGTATGGTTAAAACTATGCAGTAATGAGGAACTTATAGTTGAAAGTCTCATCTTACCTTGAAACCGTAACTGACTCCTATTTGAACACAACTGGCAGACTCCAGATAATGAGAAGATCAAGACAGCCTGTGTCATAAGACCTATACTCCCCTATGTATGATTTATCTAAAGGTGTGAACCTCTGTATGCATGAAATGATGTGGTGTCTTGTAGTTTTTTGAAGTTAATACCACAGACTGCTGAATACGTATCTGTTGTGTTCTCTTCCCACTTGCAAGTGAATAAACGGAAAAGGCAACTTTGAATCTTCTGAAGACTTTATTATTGATTTGTGAACAAAACTCTCTTCTCCCGATTAACATAGAAATCTTCCATCACATGATTCCTGCTCAAACTGTGTGCTTGCACTCTAATATATTATTGCTTACACAGATTTCCTGCGTTTCCAGCCTCAGCCCTTCTACTTGCTGCTTCTGTGAGCTCGTCAAACATCTGCTCTCAGATTTCTCCTCTGCTCTTGGATCTTCTTGTGTAACATATAAAAATGTCCCAACCAATAGATGGCCAGGTGTAGTGTTGACCAATGAAATGACCCCTGCGTCGTTGCAGGGTGCATTTCCTTTACTTCGTCCCTGATGGGCGTTTACTCTGTAACCTGGTCCTTCAAGGCTTTATTATGTACTTCCCATGCTTTCTTTATGACTTTTCAAATAAATTGAACGTGTACCAACGCCCATACTGTTTCTTTTTATACAACAACTACACTGGCATCTACTACTGGACACTGACAATGCTAAAAATCAACCACATCAACTTGCTCTAAAACTGATGTGATAACCATCACGGCCTGCCCTTTTTTCGTAATTCATCCATGGTCTGCCAACGTCGAGCTATCTAGAAGGTTTCAGCAACTGGATTGAAGATTACATTTACGAAGTTAGGGGAATACACCGGCACCCGGTGTGTTAATATTTGAATTTAGCTAAATGAAGTTGGCAAGTAGCTAACTTACTTAAAGTTGTCAAATGGAATCAATGCCTTTGCCTGCACTGTCAATGTAACAATGAACTATCTTGTCAAAGGAGGTGATCAGCATTCATTAGTTTGATGTATTACGTTTGCTAATGCAAAAGTAATTGTTTGCCAGGTGATATTTGTGACATTGCTATTGTTCTGCTCCCCTCAACTTTGACTGAAACCAAAACAAAAATGTTAAACACAGTATGCCAGACTCATTCAGCGGAGAAACGCAAATATCACCTGGTAAAGGGGTGGTTGTGGCTGATCCTCTTCTATCAGAGGATCGGCGGTTCCATTGTGGTTCGATGGCCTTCGGTGTAAGATTGATAGTTAGTCCTGATGGGCAGGTGGTTCCTTGCATGGTAGGCCCTGCCATCAGTGTATGAATGACATGTAGTGTTAAAGCACTCCGAGTGGTCGGAAGACTAGAAAGGCGCTATACAAGTCCAGTCCATTAACCACTTAGTTCAGCTTGCAAATTTGTCAGAGGACACATGATCAACTTGTATCAGTTGCAGTAGTCAGATATTGTGTTTATAAATGTAACATCCAAATATGTTTTTGATGAAAAGTTCTAATCCTTTTAAATACACATATTGGATTTCTATTACATGTATTTACAACAAGAAATAGTTGTGTGTGCATCAGAAATATATTTGTAAATCTTATATATATATATATATATATATATATAGACTTTGTTTACATTTATATACAACTCATTTTGTTTGCATTGATCGTTTTGTGGAGGCGTTTACAAATAAATCACTAAATGCATTTGTGAATCCGTAGCTATAATTTAGTCGTGTAGTCCCCTTCCAAGCTTAAACTGAACGTACTTATGTTGAACGCTAATGTTAGCTTGATGCACAGTTAACATTAGCTTAGCTCTGTATATATGGTGGAAGTGGATAAACCAGGTTAAAGAGCCCGTCAGGGACGCTCTGGTAAAGCAAACGCACTTTGGCGCTTGGACTCTACAGGGAGATTTGTAATGGAGGGGCGTCTGCCCCGAGCAGCAGCAAGATCAATCCCCAAAAAGCAAAAAATAAACGACAGCCTAATATTCCCCCCCAAAAGAATGTTAATTACCAATGAAACGGGTCACAAATGCTCGATGAAGATGACATAATCTGCTGAGAGATTAAGCATAACAAGGAGTACAACAGAAATTTGAGGTTAAAAGATTCAACAATTTACCATGAATGAGTAAACCGGAACAAAAGCGCTGCAATGACTAGGTTAGCACTGACCAGAGCATACGATTATTTGAGCTTAGCTAGCAATAGCTTGAGGACAGCAATGCCCTGCTTGCGATGTATATGTCACGGGAGTTCAGGACAGGACCCAATAGCAACCACGAGACACAGAATCCAGTACAGAACAGACTTTATTGACATCGGACAGATGGCAGGATTGACGGTGTGGTTTCCCTGTGGACCAACACCGGAAGGCAGGCAGGATCAACTGTATGGTATCCGTGGTCCGACACAGGATGGCAGTCAGATCGACGGTGTGGTTTTCCCCTGGACCGACACCGGAAGGCAGGCACTAAAACCAGTGGCAGAAAGGTCAGAACCAGGAATCGTCAGAAGAGAAACTTATGGACAGCGAAAACAGAATACCTCGGTAGAAGACGGTACGGACTGACAACCCAGGACTTCTTCTTCTTCTTCTGTGGTTTTTAACAGCAGCTTGCATCCTTTTTGTTGCATTACTGCCATCTTCCGGTTTCAGTCACTTCTATGTTCCCAACTACAAAATTTTCCCCATCAGTCCCGTTTCTCTCAAAAGGTTTGTAAAGCACCTTCTTCTCAGATTACTAGATCCCCACTATTATATTATTCAACTCTCTTCCTCTCATCCCTAGTCTTTGCATTTCTCTCATCATGACCCTTCTTTCTGAGCTGTGTCTACTACAGGAGGTGATGACATGTTGTACAGTCTCTGGTGCCTGGCAGAGCTCACAAAGACCAGTTGGATGCTTCCCTATCATGTGTAGTGTGCTGCGTAGATTGCTGTGCCCTATTCTTAATCTTGATATTGTGACCTCTTCTCTCCCGTTTCCTCCACTATATCTTACACTGCTCACTTTACTCTGAATTGAATGTAGGTGTCTCCCCCTCGTCTCCTGGTCCCATTGTTGTTGCCATACTTTGTTAATATTTTTCCTGATGATGCCCTTTCCCTCTGCTTTGGATAACTTGATACATATGTCTACTTTGTTTTCCTTTAGTGCTTGTTTGGCTAGTTTGTCCACTTTTTCATTTCATCCGATACCTACATGGGCCGGTACCCATATAAATACGACTTCAGTGCCTCGTTCTATTGCTCTAGAGTGCTTTGACATTATTTTTAATAACATATCTTGTCAAGTATTGGACACACCTGACTTCAGACTAGCGAGTGCAGACATGGAGCCACTGCAAATAAGGACTTTGCCTGGTCTGTGTTGGTCAACCCACTCTAGTGCCAAAAGAATTGCATACAATTCAACTGTATACACAGCTAAAAAATTCAAAGTGCGTTTAAATATTTCAAATTTGTGACTAGGAACTGCAACAGCAGATCCTGTTTTGTCTGTATCTGGATCTTTTGATCCATCGGTAAAAACATGCACATGTTCTGGGTATACTTTATCTGTGTACTCATAAAACTCACTCACTAAATCAGTATTTTTCCATTTTACCTTAATTTGATGCAACTCCATGTCCACCTCTGTTTCTTTAAGCATCCACACAGGAGTTATTGGCCTAACGACAGTAGGGCAAAGCTCTATATCAGAGACTCCTCGGCTTCTTGCTGTTGCTTCTCCTATCCAGCCAAAACTTGTCTTTGGTTCTTTCTAGTGATGTGTCCTTCGTGTCGAGGCGTCGAAGCTTGTGTCGAGTAATCCAGGAAGATTTTTATGAGGCGCGTATCGAGGCTTGTGTTGATGACGTAGGTGGTGACGTTCGAAGCCTCGCGAACCGCCGGTACCACGTGACTGATTCAGGAAATGGTTCACGGGTTTGGCGTGTGATTCGAAATAAAAGGGGCAGCGAAACGCAATGAATCCCCGGTCACATTTTGTGTACTTAAGACTTTACTGCGCGTTTGTTTGCAAACTATTCAAGCTTCTTTTTTCTGCGATGGAACCAGCAAGAAAGAGCCTCTTTGTAGTTGTTATTTTTTAAATAAAAATGAATAAAATGTTTTACGTGTTACATGTTGTCCCTAGTAAAATAAGGACAGTCACAGACCAAATATCACAAGCACATTCTGCCGTGGCTCAGTGGGTAGAGAGGGTTATCCGGTAACTGCAAGATCGGCGGTTCGATCCTTGACTGCTAGATGTCCTGTGCCGAAGTGAACCTGAGTGAGACACTGAACCCCTAACTGCTCACGTGGCGCTTCTCAGCAGCCCACTGCTCCCATTAAGCTAGGGAATGGGTTAAATGCAGAAGTCAAAGTTCCTAACTTTAATTATTTATTTTTTTAAACTTCTCACATCACAACCCTCTCCGCAATTTGTTTCCACTTTCCCTTTTGACCCCGCCATTGTATCATAAAGACAGACACCATATTAATAAGTTCATAAGTTATGTATTGGCATCACAAACATCATTCATTCATTTATTCAATTCAATGCTTCACACCAAAGCCATGGTGTCATTTTAATCACTCTGCTGTTTTACATTTATTGTCCACTTGATGGCGCAGTAGAGCAAATGAAGCACCATGAAGCTTCGGCCCATGAGTGAAGCAATTGGATGGAAAGCTTCAATGCTTCATAAAGCTTCATCTCGCCATCACTAGTTCTTTCCCAACATGCCTGTAATACTTTTTTAGTTGGATGATTATCTTCATGACCTCTCAGATTTATCCAATAATTAACCAACAGTTGTTTTCTGCGAAGACACAATGGCATTTCTCCTGTCTCTACTTGGATGGTGCACACAGGTGACGTTCTTACTGCTGGACTGGATAACATCTAGCTGTGTGGTTTCTGCTGCTGAACCATATGCTATACTACTATAATCTAATCTGGATTTAATTAGAGCTTTGTAGATGTGTATCAGGGATGAAACCTCTACAACCCAAGACTGCAGGACCAGGGTTGATATACTGCCAAGATGTGATTAGTGGAACACGGGTCTGGTGTGTTAGCCTGCAGGAGGTGATCAGCTGGATTGTCTGCAGCTGTGCTCCAATCAGGGGTGTGGCCATGAGAGGTGTCTGGAGACAGACAGGAAAAACACAGAAAAGAAAATCAGTTGATAGATGGAGACTATCGGGCAATTACAAATGAGGAGAAAGCTGCGTTATTGGGGAAGAAGTTTGCAAATGTTCATAGCGGAAGTCATTTACATGAGATGCACAGAGAGAGAAAAGATGAAATTTTAGCAGCACATACAGAAGTTCAAAAGAAAAAGGTCAATGAAGGAACACCTCTTGAGATGGAGTTTACAATACAGGAGCTGAAAACAGCGTTGGAGGGAAGTGGGTATACTGCTCCAGGTCAAGACCAACTGTGCTACGCTATGTTTAGACAATTACCAGAAGAAGCCTTGGAAATGATTCTTAAATTGTTTAATATGATTTGGAGGGAAGGTGTAATGCCAAGCAGCTGGAAGAGTGCTTTGATTCTACCTTTCAGTAAACCTGGTAAAGACCTAGCTAATGCTGGCAATTACAGACCAATAGCACTGACATCTCACTTGTGCAAGTGGATGGAAAAGATAATCACGCGCAGATTAATTTATTTTATAGAACAAAGGGGCTTGCTAAATAAATCTCAGAATGGTTTTCGTAAAGGTAGATCGACACTTGACGCTTTAATAAAAGTTAGTAACGAGGCAGAGAAAGCAATAAGTATGAAGGAGATTATGGCAGTGGCGGGCCGTCAGGGCCTGCAAGGCCTTCTCTGCTGGCCTAAACAGAATCACAAAAAAAAAAAAAAAAATGTTTTTTTAATTATTATAATTTATAAAAATATTTTTCCCATTATCTTATTATCTCATTGCACAGCTACTGTCTTCCTCAGTTGCTCTGCTTCCAGTGCAGCTTGTTTTAAGTAGAGCTTTTATCCAATCAGATTTCACCTCTGTGTCTCTCAGTAGAAGAGAGGCCCGAGGCCTGCAGACTCAAAAGTGCTTCTATGTGCCGTTTAAAATGAATGGGGACGTGTTCAACCAATCAGATCTTTAGTTTGACATGTTGGGCATATTCTTGAGTGTTAGCAGCCGCTACCCCCAGACCAGCTGGCCTACTCCGCCGTCATCGTTACACGTCCAGGTGCTGCTTTGCCGCGAAGTGCAGGGTGTGCTGTGATTGGTCAGTGGGCGAGCACGTGACTAAAGTGAAACGAAATTGAACTTGCCAGCAGAGCTTAGTTGGAGTAGTAAGAGTTCAAATTGAAAGATATGGAGGAAATTACAACATTTGTAGGGTTTTGCGTGGTGTAGTTTATTTATTTTTTGACCTAGCTTTGTTTTTGAACACTCAAAGACTGAAGACTATCGTGAAACGAAACTTAACAGCAGAGGCTTGCAGCTCAGCCAATCAAATATGGCCAGCCTGACAAGTTTCCTGACTCTTCCACACACCATGACACAGGGGGCTGAGACGAGGAAACAGATTGCAGAGCAGTACGTTTAACGTTTGGGTTGTGAAAGTAAAATCATAAGACGGTCTACTAAAGAGACAGATCAGCCGCGGCTTGTCGTTACGGGATGATGGTGGGTTCCACAGCCAGACCAGCTGAGAACCACTGTCCTACATGAGCACAGAAAACATTATATTTTCCTGAATTTAAGCTTCTGCATTTTCCAAATGCTCAAGCGTTATTCAGACGTATTGTAAACCTCGTACCAATAGTTACAGCCTTAGAAACGAATAATAGCTGTGGCGCCATCATGTGGTTATAAGGTGGTATTTCAGCTGCATGACAGCAGTGAAGGCCTGGGTATAAAATGCACGGCCCGCCACTGGATTATGGCTATAGTTTATTTTGATATAGAGAAAGCATATGACTTCATGTGGAGAGAGGGCCTATTGACTAAAATGGGTATTGGTGGAAGGATGTATAACTGGATATTGGATTTCTTGTCTAGTCGATCATTCAAGGTCAAAGTTGGAGATGCTGTGTCAGATGAATTCGCTATTGTAAATGGGATTACTCAAGGTAGTGTTATTAGCCCTATATTATTTGATATTATGATAAATGACGTCTTTATGGATATTGGCAGAGATATTGGCTCCTTGCTCTATGCTGATGATGGAGCAATATGGAAAAGAGGAAAAGAAATTAAAAAAAAATAATATATATATATATATATATATGTGATCAGTAGCATCAAAAGGCTATATTTAATGTTGAGAAGAGGTCGTATGACTGGGGGTTTAAGATGTCTTTTGCTAAGTCTTGCTACATGCTATTTACCAGAAAGAGAAATATAAACAATACTCATCTTAAATCAGTGGCGGGCCATGCATTTTATACCTGGGCCTTCACTGCTGTCCTGCAGCTGAAACAAAAATACACTAACTGCAGAGAATACGCCGAGAGTGCGTCTCCTCTCTGCTCTGACTGCAGCTGGGACTGCTGCGCGAGTAGCCGCCTGTGAGTACTTTGGGGCGACTCACTTAAAGACAAATGCTGTTCACTTAAAGACAAAGTCCATCCTCCTTTCTTTGTTGACAAAGAGTTTAATCCCACGGTTGAATCCCAACTCACAAATCCATTTATCCTCCTCCTTCAGCCATTGAGTGTTAAAAAAACAAAGCTAGTTAAAAAAATGTATAATCTACACCAAGCAAAATGCAACATTTTTTTATTTCTTACATATCTTTCAATTTGAACTCTTAGTACTCCAACTAAGCATCTGCTTAAGTTTCGTTTTCCAATAGTCACGTGCTCGCCCACTGACCAATCACAGCACACACTGCACCTCACTGCAGCGCTGCACCTGAAAACTGAGCTGCGTGTTAATGCTGACGTAGTTGTAGGCCAGCTAGCAGGCTCTGGCATGTCAAAGAATACGCCCAACATGTCAAACTAAAGATCTGATTGGTTGAAGACTATGACAATCAACAATATCGTCCCCATTCACTTGAACTGCAAAGGGATTCACTTGTGAGTCTGCAGGCCTCGGGCCTCTCTTCTTACCTAGAGACACAGAGGTGAAATCTGATTGGATAAAAGCTCTACTTAAAACAAGCTGCACTGGAAGCAGAGCAACTGAGGAAGACAGTAGCTGTGCAATGAGAAAATAAGATAATGGGAAAAAATATTTGTATAAATTATAATACACGTAGTGTATTTAAGAAAAATTATAAAATAGCTATAGCTTTGTGATTCTGTTTAGGCCAGCAGAGAAGGCCCTGACGGCCCACCACTGTCTTAAATTATATGGAGAGGGTGACAGAGTTTAATATTTAGGCTTATGGTTTGATGAAAAATGTTTGTGGAGAACTCATTAAGCATATTGAAACTAAATGTAGAAAGGTGATCAATGTTATGAGAGCAGTTTCTGGACATGAATGGGGAGCAGATAAACGGTCACTAATGGTTATCTATAGGGCCATTATACGATCATGTATAGATTATGGATGTATGGTGTATGGAGCAGCTGCCAAGAGTACATTAGAAACATTAGATAGAATTCAGTTCAGAGCTCTAAGACTTAGCATGGGTACAATTAAATCTACCCCAAACAACGCACTTCTGGTAGAAGCCGACGAACTGCCATTAAGCTTAAGACGCATTGACAGGGACCCACAGAGTACAACAGATAGGAGGAATTGGCAGAAAGCTATAAATAGTAGTAATCTAGAAGAATGCAATAAATAACAAATGAATGAATTAGTAGAATACATCAACAGGAGGCCATCTTGTGATGGAATCGCACCGCTACGACGAAAAATTAGGCAGAGGTGTAAAGTGGGCTGGGCTAATGACCCACTCACCACTTTTTACCCACCTACTCCTGACGGCCTTGCTCGGAAGGCACATATCTTTGACCATATTTATCCGATTGAGAAGACGGTCCGGGTGTAACACTGTGATTAATGTCTTTACCTGATTGATGAGCGGCTTCAAGTGGAATGAATGCGGAGCGCATGAGGCCGCTGCCACGAGGAGCCGGCGCCAAGGAGAGCCGGTGAGGCAGAAGCTTAAGGATATTCGGCTCTGTGGCCTGCATGGATAGTTTGCTGGATTTAGCCGTAGACTAATGGTGCCGATCAGGTTATTACCTGCACCGAGTGACCCGGAGTAACTGGTGAGATTCCCTGGAAGGGAAACGTGAGGAAGAAGATGTTTTCTCCTCTGCTGATGAACTAGATGTCGGCTTGCTCCTGCAAATGAGACTGGAAAAAGGTAATGTGGACGTTTGCCAATTGCGTTGCCCCGTAATGAAAACTCAGAGACACGGGCTGATGGAGAGTGTGAGTTACAACAACCTGAACGTCATGGAGAGGTGTGTAAAAGCAGCATGAACTAAAGGTAGAGAGACAATCATATTTAAAAAGAGACAGCAGCAAGATGATAGGCTAACGATGTCATTGTTTCGTTGTGCTATTGGATAGAAGAGACCAGCTGATCACAACAGCTGATATCATGATTGACAGCCCAGAGCAATGACAGTAAGGGAATTATGAGTGAGCATGTTTGAGGAAAGAATGGCAGATGTATGAGAAATAAACTACAGACCTAAACTTGCAAAATATAATCATCCTGACTGAAGTTACGCTAGAGCTTCGGTTATCTAATGATATAGTTTCTCTCGATGGCATTGCTCTGGCAGAACCGTAAAGAATCTCTGAGTTATTTTTGATCAGGATATGTCCTTTAACTCCCACATAAAACACATTTCTAGGACTGCCTTCTTTCACCTACGCAACATTGCAAAAATCAGACACATCTTGTCTCAAAGCGATGCAGAGAAATGTGTTCATGCATTTGTTACCTCTAGACTAGATTACTGCAATTCCTTATTATCAGGCTGCTCTAATAAGTCTCTTAAATCTCTCCAGTTGATCCAGAATGCTGCAGCTCGTGTACTAACAAAAACTAAGAAAAATATTACTCCTGTATTAGCTTCTCTGCATTGCACTTCCGGTTTAATCCAGAATTGAATTTAAAATCCTTCTCCTCACCTACAAAGCCCTGATTGGTCAGGCACCAACATATCTTAAGGAGCTTATGGTACCCTGTTACCCCACTAGAGAGCTGCACTCCCAGAATGCAACGTTACTTGTGGTTTGTGACAATTCAATTCAATTGAATTCTTCAATTGAAAAACCATATTCTAAGAGAGTGGAGGGGATACATAAAAGGAGCAGTGCAGCCTGATTAAAAATTAAAATGATTTTCTAGTTTTCCTCTTGGACCTGCAACATCTGGATCAGAGTTTGTTGTACTGGCAGGAGGAGATTAGCCTACATTAGCTCTGGCAGTGTAGTTAGTTCACCTACACCCTGTGCTCACTGCTCAATCACAATGTGTCTCACAATTGCATGCATGAGATATGAACAGTTTTTTTGTTAGATTCAATTATCTTACAGAGACAGCTGTCAGTGAGTCAGCAGCACCAGGAGACCTAAACCTGCTGCCAGTCCAGCCCAGTATCATGGCAGGTTGTAAAGAAGTCACAAAATGCAATCTATTGACTTCATGTACATCAACGAATTGGCCGATTATCATGTTGCTGTCACGATTAGGCTTTGCCTCCTGTGTCTCTGTCTGGGGGTACTTCTCAAGTCAAAATTGTCGTTTCCTCGCTCCTCGATCCTCGCTTGAACCGGAAGTTGTTTCTGCTCCTCCATATTGACGGCCGTCCCAAAGCTCTAATTTAGCTCGGAGGAGCGAGGATCGAGGATGGAGGAGGGATCTCCGAGGAGCCATGAGCGAGGACCCACGAGAACAGACTTCCAGGAAGTCTTTTAAGGCCGACACGCCCCCTCATTGTTCATCAGTTATGTGATTGGACGCTGCAGCCGATCGAACTGACTGACTGAGTTTAACACCAGAGTGAAGACAGATCACAGAATAAACTCTAGTTTATATTTGATTAGTTTTCTGATTCACCGTCTGGTTTAAATATATGTTCATTGTAGACTGAACAACAAAAGGACCACAAACAACTTTCTTCATTTATTGGAAAGATTTGTGTTTTCATGAGCTGATGTTTCCCTCAATAACTTTTATTATGGAAACAATTAAAGTGAGAGAGCTTTTTACATCATTTATCATTTCATTCAGTCACGTGAGGCTGTTCATTCCTGAGTGTTTGATGAGTTTTATCATTTAAGAGAAACAATCATATTCTGGGTTATTTAATAATGACATCACAGTCACAATTTCAAAACGTACAGACGCAAATAATTCATAAATAAGACGATCGCATTCCGCCGGTAGAAATCGATCCTGCGCTTATAAACAGAACACAGTTTGTTAACAGACTACAGAGAGACGACACCTCTACAGTGATGATTACTGTGTGTCTTTATTAGTTATTAGTATTATTAGTTACTATTATTAAGTACAGTGATCATGTGAACAGACACAAACGTATCAAAAGTCTCTCCAGCTGTTAAAGCTGACTGACAGCTGATCCAGCTGTGATCAGCTGATCCTCCGTCATCAGAAACAGACGTCGCTTCACGTGACGCAACTGAGGAAAGGAATGTCTCATTCTCTTAAAACATATTTCCTCGTTTCGTCTCTCCTCGCATGGTTTCCTTGCATCTCTCCATGCATCCCTGGTGGGAGGGACTAAGACTCAAGGAAAGGAGCCAAGTGAGGGAAACGGGGATGCAATTAAGAGACTTGAGAAGTACCCTCTGTGTCTGTGTGTGTCTCTGTGTCTGTGGCCAAATCCCAATGTCCCCCCTTATGGACTCACGGACTTAGAGGCGCGTTCCCGCGAAGTCCGTGAGGGTCTAGGGCTGTCCCACTGTCAAATCATCAAGTGTTTGAGGCTCTCTCGCAGACATTTTGAGCCCTTTATGAACCCTTTCCATAAGTCAGCATGGTATGCTGACTTAGCCTAAGGGAATTACCCACAAATCATTGCAATGTGACGTTAAACACGGGTAACCAGTGGACGCATGAAGACGTAAAGAAAAAAGGTAAACAAAGAGGACGGATCACTTCAGACTAAAATTTACTCAGAAACATTAAGGGTTAAAAATGGAACAAAAAATAAACATGAAATCAGAAGTTAGTTATTTATTCGTCAAATATTTGATTTTGTCATTGAAGCTGTTTTGAAAAAACGAGTAAACTACCTAACACAAGTGTTAGGTAGTTATGTAACATCACTGGCATGTCTTTCTTTTGGCCAGAAATGTATTATGTAATAATCAGGTGGCAACCTCCGTTTCTGAAAAGTGAAGCCAACGCAGAAGTGCCTTAAAATATCATTCTATCTACTGGCTATCAGGGGGCCACTCCATCAGTGTCAAAAAGAAGTCTAGTTGTATAGAAGTCTATGAGAAAATGACCCTATTTCTTACTTGATTATTGCTAATGGTGTCAATGGCTAGTTACAAGTCTTTTTCAATACAGCATGATGTTCATTTTTTGTCTCACAACTTTAACCCTTTCAAGCTACTGCAAGCTATTTTCTTTTCTTTTAGTGAAATGCTCTGAGGGAATTTGAGTTCCCTCTGGTAAAACACTGTGTATAGTATATGTGTTGGTCATTTAATGTTAAAGGTATGAACAGAAGGAGTCGATCTGGTCTGCGCTTCATTTGTCAAGGTTGAAGGATTAATTAAGTTTGTCGTCTTGGTTTGAACTACTAGCACCTGGTAGACCAGTTACGTGTTGCTAGTTGAGAGGTAAGCAGCCAGTTTGGTAAAGCTGGTGTAACTAGTCAGTTGACGGCAGACGAGCATGGCCAGGCCGGTGTAACTGTACAGATGGTTTCAGACCAGCATCATTTCCTGAAATGAAACTGTGTGATATAAGTCATAAGTTGACAAATCGAATGGTCCTATGGCAACTGCCCTGCACCGACAATGTCTCGCTATGGTCTCGCACTAGTATGATGTGGTGTGTCAAAGACGCTGTTAAGGTTAGGGCAAGGAGATCATGGTCGGGTTTTACAGTGATCGCATCACTAAAAGTATTACAGCAGCAGATGTACATTTTTGTTAAAATACCATTATAATATTATAGAGTTAAGTGTATGTCATGCAAGAGAGCCAATACAAACAAACGCAATGGTCAAAGTTGACATTAAAGATGTGTTGATGGATCCACAATGTCAACTCATGCATACTATAGCTACCTAACTGCCTATCAGTAAAGATGACAAGGTGGCAAAACATCCTTTTCATTTCTTTTAAAACAGCTAAAAACGTAAAACGTCAAAAAACCTCTGGCTAGCTAACAGGTTGGCTTCCACTAATGCTAGCTAGCCAACTGGCATGTTACGAGGTCCCGAGCGCAATCCTTAGTGAACAGAATATGCTGGAACACCGCTGTAAAACATTGTAAACAGTAGTTAGTGAATACAGCACATCGTTCTTGTGGATGTAATATAGTCGTTCTTGAAAGACACCAGTACCCTCAAACTCTGGTCCCCAGAGGAATCACGGCTAAATGCTACCACCTACTGACATAAATTAACCCTATTGGAGCGGCGGTTACATGACATTTGAAACAAGCCGAACCGCGTCTGTGCACACCTGCATGCGCAAACAAATGCTTAATGTCATCGGTGAAATTTCCCTTTGATTTTGAAACACTGATGTTTGGTTATCTGTATATAATACCTTCCAGCCAATTGGAATCCAGTATCCTTCGCAGTGATGGTACTACAGGTCTGATCACATTTGCAGATTATGATGATGCACATTATGAAATTCGAAGAGATTTCCGAGCAGTTATTACAGAGCCAGTGACTCCATGTATTCATGAATGTCCTCAGAGGGAAACTCTCCCCATGCAGCCTGTGTCTTGGCAAACTCCCTTTACTGTTTGCAAATCCCTCATCTGCTGATTTATGCAGCAGCTTGAGTCAAGTACGGTCATTATTTTAGACCTGAGGCTGACTGCACTCCATCGAAAGGGCTTATAGTTTCTCTGTCTCTGACTGATCTCTTAGCCAAACATCACTTTGTAGATGGGCGCAGTGAAGGATTTCCCTAAAGAGTGGTTATATGCTCAATATTGTGTCACTGAATCCTTAAAATGTTTCATATAGGATCAGTTTAACAGGGAAAGAGTCATTTTTGGTCATTATCTCATTCTATGTCCAGTGGGTGAGCAGCAGTTGAAGGTGGGTCAGTGTATCTGATGCTCAGACAGGAAAAGAGAGACGCGTTATACTATGCTACATTTAACCTATATGTTTATGTTATTATACTGTACCAAGGGCGTAGGGTTTCACAAAATAAGCGGGGGGGGGGGGGGCAGAACATATTGAGCGTCAAACTTAAATTCTTTTTTTTTTGCATCAATTTAGGGTGGAAATGTCTTCATTTCTGTCAAGGAAAATATTAAATTCAGGCTCTTTTCAAAATATTTAAAAAACATAATGGAGCGTAATGCTGTAAAGCTCTCAGGCATTCTGTATTGCTTTTAATATTTATAAATATGTATGCTCCTGTAGATCAACTTCTCTCAACATTTAATTACTTAATTTCAACTTTCTTCACATTCAAAACATATCGCACATATCCAGATAGAAAAAAGTCAAGAAAAAAATATAGCTGCCCTATAAAACCGAAACTAACAGAAAACACTTTTGATAAGTCATACTTATCAAAAAAAAGTTGAATATAAGTCTTCTTGTCCACACAAATGTTAACTTCACCACCAGTTGGATCCACTTGATCATAAACATTCAAACCAGCAGTGTTATTTCAATCAGGAGAGACTTATAATTTACAATAGTTTATTACACATGCATAAGAGTTGAATAGTGCAAAGTCATTGGCGATTGGACTCCATCCTGAAGTAGGATAGCAGAGGGGTAGTGATGCTGAGGTCAGATAAGGCATGATCCCCCTGGAGTCCAGACACCGGTGGTGGTGATGAAGATGATGATGAGGAGCGTGACTGTGATGCTGTCTGGAGGGGACTGGGGTGGAGGAGGGTCGCATACCATTTGAGCTGAAATGTCAACTGACAGCAGCAGAGAAGAGAACATTTTTAAAGTTTGACAGCAGCGATGTGATTGGCTTTAGGAAACTGTGCACAATCTGGTTGGCTAACTTAAAGTGAACATCCACAATCAGCTGATAGAGTCATCACAGGGAGAGAGAGAGAGAGACTGAGATCATGAATGAAAAGGAGAGTAAAGAGATTCTTTCTGACGGAGCCATTACTGTTCCATTAGCACCTGTCAATTGTAAAAGATGTTTCACCGAGGCTCCACATACACACACACTCACAAAGATGCCCTCTGAAACGGCTAGCATAGTTCACAATACACAAGCCTGATTTTCCACATTGCTGTTGGCTCGGTGCACGCTGTTCAAAGACGAGAGCCAAGAGGCTCACCGATGCATCACCTAGCAGGCAACATATATGACCTGTCGGGGAGCTACAGCCAATGAGAGCGCAAGACACATGTTGAGGGGAAACCCGGGGGAGGGGTGACCAAGTCATCCAACAAATTGAGGAATTTGACACAAACAGCTTGTCTTTTCCTGGCAGAAATGTAAATCCAAACATTAGAACAGTAGAAGTTACTCTGCATGTCACTGTGAACGGTGTGTGAACCAGTGCAGCTGTTCACTGCTGACAGATTGTGAGAAAATGTCAGACTTTTGGAAACACTGAGGAGGCATGTGACTGGACTGTCACATACCAGAGGAAGGCAATTAGCATGCTAAAATAATGGATCTCCTCACCTCTGTTCACGGTGCAACATGTACATGACACTGCGGTCAGCTGCCGCATCTCTTCACTTTGACATGATTCCAGAGCAAAACAGTTTGCCTCATCTCATTCATTTTCATATTTTGTCATGTCCTTTAACACCTGTGCATTGCCAGGATTTAACCATATGTTTCTTCCACGGGTCTATTTCTGCCCTAGAAAATACTTTAAAATTAGTCTTGTCTGGTTGTTAAAGGTCAAGGAAGAAAATTAAATTACTAACTTTGTAGCTAAAAATAATCACAGCATAATTAAGAGTGTTATGGTCAAGCACTATTTTAATTCAAGGTTTAAAGGGGGTAAAAGTTACAAAGCCTAAGTGAGAAGCTGTTTATTTTGACTGTGTATGAACACAACCTGCTGAGTAACTTTCCCAAACACTCCTGCAGTCATAGAAACCACCTCACGAGAGCTTTCAAATGAGCAGGGATTGGTAAAAGTCTGTCTTTGTCATCCTCCTAATCCTTCAACCCTATGCTCTCTTTCTCTTTCCCTCTCCACCTCCGCTCCACAATCCCTCACTCGCTCCGCCCTGCTCCCAGCACCAAGCTAAGACCCCTCATCCCTCTCTGTGTTGTTATTTTAGTCTCCACTGCACTCATGCCGGCCTAATGAAGTGTGGATGAGCGCTATGGTAACTGGATCGCATTTATCATTGACTTTGAGTTTAGTTTACAGAGCTCTGAATAATTTATTATGTATGAATAGGGGTTTAGAGTCTATCACAGTTTGATAATGTATTCCTCCTTGAAGCCTTCCTTGAATCCTGATGAGGCGAGAGGAGCTTCAGCACACACACACACACACACACACACACACACACACACACACACACACACACACACACACACACACACACACACTACGCATTTGCTGATGAAGTTGCTGTACAGAAGGCCTGCATGTGTTGGGAAACAGATATGCCCTGATTCCTTCATCTTAGCTTAAGGACAACTGTTTCTTTTTTGGGGGCTTCACTGATATTAAAGCATTTAAAAGATGTAAACCTACAACTGTATAAGTTATAACCAAATGGAAAAAATGTGCATCGAAGAAGTAGTTAGTATTCTTTTCTCTTCTTCATCCTAACACAAGTACTGTGGTTGCAGATACAATGTTTGACATGTATTGTGTTGGCTTCGCTAAATTTAGATTAGAGAATGAAAATACAAAAATAGAAAGAATATAGTCTGTTATCTGTTAAAAACACATACAACAGTTCTGAAATTGTTTTAACAGCAAAGTGTAAATCAGTAGATGTAACCTTCCCAACTGAGATTAATCCCGTTTCCTTGTGGAGGGGAGGAGATTACTTAAAACCCCAGAACACTAATGTAACATTTTGTAACACCATCACTAACGTCGGGTATATTGTACCCGATAAAAAATACTTCTCATCAAAATATATTAAAGTACAACAATACATGGCAAATTGAAGTATTCTTCTTTTATTTTCCCCTATACAACGTCTCATAAAACGAAAAAAAGGTATCACGAGGGGACCCTATAAAAAGGCTCTGAAATTAGTGAAAAATTAACGAAAAATAAATAATGGAGCTGGAAACTGGTCCACCCGTTCCTGGGACATGTGAGCCTTGTCCGGTGAAGGCACAGTCTTCCTGCATCACGGACAACTGTAAAAAATATTTTACTCTCAATCACTAACGTCGGGTGAAAATCCCCTGAACATGTGCCTGTTGAAAAAAACAGGGATGGGAGCAGGGAAACACCCCTACCTTCGATGACGTCAGTGAGCAGACTGAAGCTACCCAAAGACCAACGCAACTCAGACAGCAGCAGCACAATGAAAATCATGTGAACACAATCATGTGGGTAAAAATCACCCGTTAGTGTTCTAGGGTTAATGTAAGCACCATGTAACGTGACTCCCCAAGATTCTAAAGTTGTCTTGTTTACATGCTCTGTGTTCTTAGGTGGCTGAAGTGCCTTGAAGCTGCATTCTCTCGACTGTCCATCAGGGGGCGACTCCTCTGGTTGTATAGATAGATGGATATCAACTTTATTCATCCCCAGGGGGAAATTAGTTTGTAGCAGCAGCAATTTACAGAGTAAAATAAAATATTACGTATGGAAATGCACAATATATACAGCACAATAAAATAACAGAGCATATATTGAATTTGAAGAAATAGAATAATAAAAAATAAGATAAAATAGAATACAAAATGCAAAAAATGCACAGTATATACAATGAATTAGAATGGTATTAAATTAACAACTAGGTAAACTAAACAGTAGTGCAAGGATCACCAACAACAAGCAACAACTGTGTCGCGTTGTTGTAGTCAGAAGTCTATGAGAAAATGACTCTACTTCTCTCTTGATTTATTAACTCAGTAAACATTGTAAACATGGGTTTATGGTCTCAATCTCTAGTTTCAAGTCTTCTTCAATACAGCATGATGTTCATTTAGTAAATCATGGTCCATTTAGAGTCAAACAGACCATAAAGCAGGGTATGCTTTAGGGCGGGGCTACACGGTGATTGACACGTCTCTGTCGTTACCAGAGTCGTATACAGCGTCTCTACGTCACTCCTCTGCAGTCCAAATATGGTAACTTCCGGTGGTTGCAAAAAGGCAAGATGGCATCAGCCGCAATCCAAGATGTCGACGGCCAAAAAGCCGGAGTCGAGGCTTCAAAACGAATCCACAAACCAATGGGTGACGTCACGACGAAGAATGTCCACTTCTTATATACAGTCTATGGTTCTTAGCTGATTAAGGATACACTTATACTCATGAGTTATTTAGTTTTGTGCAGAGTTGGAGGGGGTGTAAATAATCAGGATTTCTGGAAAGCTGTGTGCCGTAACCGAGGCTAAAGATGGATGGTCAGTAAAACAGTGCAGTTTTGAGGGCTGCCTGCAGTGTCTCCTTTTCAATTCCTACATTTATTTTGTTAATACAAAAGGCGTGAGTGTTGAAGTCACCTCAGACAGAGCTGGTCTGAGTAACAAAAGTCTTTATCTTCATATCAAGTTGAAGTTGATACCCAATAAAAATGCACGGAATAACTGTCTCTGGTCCCAGAGGTTGTGCGACGTCGATGCAGTCAGCTGTGTGTAGCTCCGATAGCTGTCTGAAACAATACAAGTTAACAAACAGTTTCCCCCACTGTGTCTCTGGACGAAGAGTACTGGCTGGGGGCGATGCACTCAGCTGTGTTATCCCCCTTACTTCCCAGGGGCCGTTAGGAGTAGTGAGTGAGGAGTCAGCAGGAAGAGTTGCAGAATACTATAGGCAATATAAGGTGTTTTGAGAAAAGCGTTACTCACCACTGTTACGAACTCGAGGAGAAATTAAGTACATTTAAGTAGAAGAAGAAGCTGGTGATGTGGTGGCGTTGAGGGAGTGAGGCAGGGAATATGGATGACGTGGCAGTAATGGTTTAGAGGGGCAGAGTGTAGATCTGAAGGCTGGATGGTTTCAGCGATGAAGCAGGCAGGTGAGGGATGATCCTGAGACATACAGAGGAAACTGCGTGCCAACAGTATGTCTCTGTAGTGTGTCTATCCGGCGGGAAACATTCCTTGTTGCAGATAATGTGCTGGCTTGTATGTGGGAAACAGTTATAGTTTACCCAACATCATCTCCAATCGGTAGTTATGGCAACAACTACAAACAGTGCAACAATGATACCAGTCATTTTTTTTATAATATGGAGAAAGAAAGTGATTACTTGAGTGTAGGGCCGATGGGTCTTTGCAGAGGGGGCAAGGACCTGTAGTGGGCCCCTATTACAGCCTGTAGGCTGTATGGAGATGCAAGACAGAACCAAGGGGAAACTGAACGGGACGGAAAGGTGGAATGGAGAGCAATGCGGTTTTATAATGAGGTTTGCTTTTTTAGCGACATTGATGTCGTGGATTTATCACGTAAGAGTGACCTGCCTATATTAAATCAGCACAGCTGCAGATAGGCTATACTATGGTCGGCGCAATCGATTTTGCCAGTACTTTGCTCAAATCTCAGATAAAGGATTAAAATATGACAGACTAAACTAGCTGGGCCGGCAACTAAGGATAGAAGGCAAATTAATTCACAGTTTGACATTACCCATTCAGCATACACAATTAAGCCACACATAATCAACCAACACACGACAACAAACTACAGGTGTGCAAGCAATGTGTGGCCTGCTGTTAATACAATAACCAAGCAGACGGGGCGGTCCACAAAACGGGCAGCAACAAACAGCTATTTTAGAAAAAGGCCAGATAGCGTGCAGAGGAGGATCCTCTCCTTCATTCTCGCAGACCTTTCCAACACCTTGTTCTTATCAATGACTTGTATACCAAATTAAAGAAAAAAGTCTGGGCTACAAGATCATGTAAGCCATTTTTACACACACCAAACACAATTCTACAGAACTAAAACAAACAACTAAGATAATTACCATAATATCATATTTCGCCATGGCTGAGCCGACTCCACCAAGACAAAGATACAAGCTAACACAAAAAACCGAGATACCAGAAAGCAAGAGAATTCTACACAGATTACGGAGATATCTTCAATATATCTCTCCGTGAAACCATTACCGACATGAGCCAACAAGCACCAGAACCACAAACCGCTTTATCGATAATTATCAGAAACGCACCTCACCTTGAGCTGTTTTCGTGAAGACAAAGGATAAATTCCCGGGGTTTCCTTCTCAAATATCTGTTCTACAGATGTCCTGTTTGTCATAAATCTGTTTCCGTGAAGACAGGGGTCTAATTTGAGCCGTGGGGAGGATTTGACTTTCGGTGTATCGGATTTTAGACTTCACGAGAGACGACGTGTTTTTGATTCTGACTGGCTAAAAGTGCTGTCAATCTTTTCCACGTGTGCATAGCTCAATTCTATTGGCTCTAACGCATCGAAAGAGGGGTCATTCATTGAAATCGACCAATGGGCTGCTGACTTACAGGTCTGCATAGACACAGAGGAACTGGAGTCAGCCAAAACTCCATGATGCAGAGACACACAGAGGATTCTGGCTCTCAAAATGAAGCCAAACTACTGTATTTGGATGTATTGAACACCATTAATGATAGAAACAAGTGAAATATATAGTTATATAGTATATCAAATTAAAATGGAACAGATGTTTCCAAAATGACCATTTTGGTGACCTCGCCTGACCACTCTGTACTAAAACCTCTCTAATTTTGTTCTGCTTAACTTAATCATAGTCAAACTTTGCAGAGAGACTGTTCACATATTGTGCTATGATTTGGGAGAGGTTTAAACTTTCAGCTGCATCATTCAAAAGAGATAATCATGCTTTCAGTGCTTTTCTTCAGGCGAACCTGAAACTTTTCAATTTGAGCTGTGTGCCATCTTCATTTACTCTTAACCAGTAACATATACACTGATATTTACACATCTGAACAAATCTCACAAGTGTTACCTTTATTATAACATCAATATTATTAAAATATACCTTGTAGTTGCAGAAATACACTCTTTTTAGTATGGGTATGCAATTTTTGAGCAGAGGCCTAAAAAATAGGGTTAGGGCCCAGAAGGTTTTAATTAATGAACAGGCGGGAGGTTGAACAGCTGGTCCTCTGGTGTGGTCACAACAACCTGGAGCTGAACAAGCTCAAAACTGTGGAGATGACAGTGGACTTCAGGAGGAGCCCCCCAACACTGCCCCCCCTCACCATACTCAACAACGCTGTGTCTGCTGTGGAGACCTTCAGGTTTAGTGGGATCCACAATCTCCCAGGACCTGAAGTGGGCACCCAACATCGACACCATCAGAAAAAAGGCCCATCAGAGGATGTACTTCCTGCGCCATCTCAGGAAGTTCAACCTGCCTCAGGAGCAGGTTCTGTTCTACTCCACCATCATCCGGTCTGTTCTCTGTTCTTCCATCACTGTGTGGTTTGGATCGGCCACTAAACAGGACAGAAACAGACTACAACGATTGTCAAGTCTGCAGAGAGAATCATTGGTTCCAGCCTGCCCTCCATCCTGGACTTGTAAACCTCCAGAGTCAGGAAACGGGCAGGAAATATCACTGCAGACCCATCACACCCTGGACACAAGCTGTTCCAACTCCTCCCCTCTGGTAGGAGCTACAGAGCTCTGTACGCCAAAACCACCAGACACAGGAACAGCTTCTTTCCGCTGGCCGTCACTCTGATGAACAATGAATCAGTCATACTCCACTACTACCTCTGTTTGCACTATCACCTCAATTCCATTGCCATTGTTGTTTATGGGTTTATGTTCATATATATATACTTTTTTGGATATATATTTATACTTATATTGTACATAGTTGTTAAATGTTTATACCTACATCAGTTCTACTTTTTTTTTTTGCCCTTGTTTTATATATATTTTTTTTTTTTCTTGTAAACTTGTGTATGTACGTTGAGAGCGAAGTGGAACCCGGAGTCAAATTCCATGGATGCATACGCATACATGGCCAATAAAGCTGATTCTGATTCTGATGAACTTCAGGCGACCAAAACTGAGTCGCACATTTGCACCGTTGACTGGTAGTGTTTTGTTAATGTGTTACAAAATACTGATGAAAATACTGATGTTGGGGAAATGCCATTTCCATATATTGCAGGCAGGCCTAATGAATGGCAGTACAGCTTCTGTTCAGTTAAGCTTAATTCCAATTCACTACACATCTTACCTGTGGACATATTTCCAGCATAGAAGTTTCATAGAACCTGGATTTTGTCATCCGTGGGTTTTAGAATAGAGGAAAGTGTTCAGTCTGGCAAAAATCTGTAAACGGTTTCTCAAACTGTTGCAGAAGGGTGTGAATATGGAAATATATTTCCAATTTCCAGTGTTGGGATCCTTGATGACTTTGTCTTCTGCCACCTCATTATGGAAGCGTTTTCCTCTTCGGCCTCTCCTCCCTGTAAACTGGAGAGTTGCACCTCCTAGCATTTCTCCTAGCATATCATTTCTTCAAAAGACTAATCTGTTTGTGTTTCAGCTTTTTGCAGGTACTTGGATAAAATATGTCATCTGCCGTATAGCATTCCAATAGCCCAGCGTAAATATGAATTTGAATGTGCTCAGTTTATGAAGTAGATCGTCTACTTAAGATGCGGTATTTGCTAAAGTGAGATTGTGTTCTTTTATCCTCTCCAAGGCTGCAAGAATAGCAGGTAGACGTTACATTACCACTTTAGCGGCCTGCTTTCCTGGAAGCCCACCAGGTCTCCAGCAGTTTTTTAAATGTTGGTATCCTTCCAGCTGCATGTCTGCCTGTTCCTCTAGGATTTAAAATCATGGACAGCTGAAAGTAATTCAATTAAATTTTATTTGTACAGCCCCTTTCACAAATCACGAATTTGCCTCAGAGGGCTTTTCAGTCTGTACAGCATACGGCATCCTCTGTCCCAGGACCCTCACATCAGAAAAGAAAAAGCTCCCCCCCAAAAAAATAGTTAATCGCAGAAAAAAATAAAGGAAGAAACCTTAGAGTGAGAGGAGGGATCCCTCTATCAGGGTGGACAGAAGTGTGGTAGATGTCATTTGTATAGAATGATCAACCCAATAGAATTCCAACATAGTCACACCATATGACATAAATTATGTTCTTCAGAAACGACTTAAAAAAAGTCTACATCAGATTCATGGCGTGAATTCCCATTGTCTTCGTAAATTGAAGGCGTGTGTCAGTTGATCCTAATTAGCAGGTAAACCCCATGCCAATGACCGTAAAATGATGTGAGACTGCAGGGCCGTGTGTACATAAAAAATGAAATATGAAGAATGGTATGACCCATATGAAGGTCGAGAGAGGGCAGCGCACCGGGCTCCTTATGAGAAAAAAAATCTTTCAATACTTCTGAAGTGGAGTTACTTTTGCAGAAACTGTTCGTCAAAAGGTTAAAGTTATACTTAGTAGCATCAGGGATATTCCCTAAGCATGAGATGGTTCTGTATTAGCCTACAGCGAATCCCATAGGACGTCTGACTGATGTCAGACAGAGTTACACTCTGTTTTCAATCTTCAGTGCGGCACTGCCTCTATCGTATCCTGTAATAGGGAATGATACACACACACACACACACACACACACACACATATTCTCAGAGTCGCTTGCATCGAATTCCTTCGATTACACACGTTGGAATGGATTTGACTAACAAACATCAGCATAAAGACAAATAATCCAAAACTCAAGATTCAGTGACTGATTATACAGTATTATTTAACATATGATAGCATCGGAAATGATACTCTCCACTTTAGGAAATCTATCACTGAAATACACTTATGAAACACAAACTGTGTACTCTTGTATGTAAAACATTAATAAATTCTTAAAGTATATTTATGCTACACTGTCATGTCTCGTCCTGTCTAAGTTATGTTTTTTTTTATTTCATCGTTTGTCAGTATTTCCTGTTATTTTGTGTTACTTACCTCTCCTCTCGTTTCAGGTCACTTCACTTCCTGCCTTTGTGTGTATTCCCATCACTGTGATTGTCTGCCCCGCCCCTGATTGATCCCACCTGTGTCTCATCACCTCCACCTCCCCAGTGGATTTAAACCCTGTGTTCCCATCTCTGTGCCAGTAAAGACTATTCTACCTACACCTGTCTTGGTCGTGCGATTGAGTCCTGCGGTTTCTCTGTGGTTCACCAGTTGTAACATACGTGGTGTAAAACATAATTTGGCTGCCATTAGCATGCAGAGTCACAGTCACTTTGCGTTACCTTTTAATCTAGCTTGTGCACTCAGCTCGGCTGCTAATTCACATATGAGCTCTAGCAAGATAACAAACTTATTTTTCTTTGCTGTAACACAACAAAAGTATAGTAAGTGAAATGTTATTTTTATGCAGAATGATTCCCACACACTCGTCTTCTCTCTAGAGCCGCTTGTATTGAATAAAGAGAGTTCGCAGCATGTTTCCCCAAAATCTCTTTGGAAACAGAATGAAAATAGTGTTTAGTATATTAAGTGTATTAGTGTTAAGTCATATATTCGTGTTTCTCACACTTCTATCCATCACACCTAAACGCTAACCAATTTCAATAGGGGAGGGAGAATTGATTTTCCCCAACCAATCATTAGAAGCCAACATATCTGCCTGAATCAAACGTCATTTTGAGTCAACGCGGATGCGTTGCCATGCCAACATACTGGTTTTGCCGGGTTTTAAGAGTTGAATGGAGCAAAGTAAAAACAAATGATTATGTCGGGCAATATAAAGAGGAAATGCCGACAAGCTTGACGACAACGTTGGTCCCGCCCATGATGCTGATTAGGTAATCATGTGTCCCGCGACACTCATTGGATCGATTGCTTTTTCAACCGTTTTCATCAATGCCATGATGCCAGACGAATTGGTCAACGCGGTGAAGTAGGCAGAATTAAAGGTGTGGACCCAGGCACAGTTATGACTAGATTTTCTATTTCAGCTGACAGACAATTCAGAACGAGGAAGAAATGGCCTAATGATTTAATTGCGGCTCAAATGTCATCCAGGCTGCAGTGCCATGCTGGTAATGAAATTAGTATTTGATAATCGCAATGACGTCTAACACAATCAACATAAATACAGGATAATGACGAGCTGTATCGACATTTAAAATGAGTGATTACAGGACAAAGGGGTGTCTTCTTAATTACACTGCCAAACAGCCTCCATGTGTACTCAGTTTCTGGACAAAAGTAATACCTGTTAACCAGCAGCCATTGCAAACCGCTCGCTGCTGTTAAATCGATGTTTTACAATTGGCATTGTCTTACAAAGTTAACATAAATGTGTCATTCCTGTTATGCAGCAACATTTCGGCCTCATGACTTTTGGAAAAAAAGATGGGCCTTTTCATGTTTAACTGTCAGGCATTTGAGATAGATAGATAGAATAAAAATGCACAGTATATACAATGAATTAGAATGGTATCAAATGAACAACTAGGTAAACTGAACAGTAGTGCAAGGATCATGGTATAAATTAACTAGGTAAACTAACCAAACTGAACAGTAGTGCAAGGATCACCAACAACAGCAAGCAAGTGTTGTAGTCATTTGAAGGATGATGATCTGGCCAGAGGTGATTTATTATAATCATTGTGGGTGTTTTGGTTTTTATTGGTCTACACTAAGTTAGCCTTAGCCTTTAGTAAGTTAGTCTTAGCTCTGAAGAGTGATCCATCTTTAGCTAGCTACGCTTCTACACTTAACTATATCAAATATGTCATGCAAAAGCACATTCTCACAGTGATATCATTAGACTAGCTTTGACCACCATCATCTAAATCCTTTTTTCAACGAGGCTGTCCCTGCTGCAGACGAGGCCTTTTTTCTGAATCAGTGCAGCTTTTCATTGTTTTCTATGGAACGCCGTGCTCTTCAGACCTGTAGCTCTGTCGCTGCGTGTTCTTCTGAAAAGCTTCGGGAAGGAGATTTGAGCTGCACTTTATTGGACGTGGTGAAGTTAACATTTTGCATGTAGAAGAAGTCTAGCGGTTTATGAATGAATTAAAATGAATTCATGTACCATTGAGGTGAACATGTGCCTCATGAGCATTGTAAAAAGGTTATTTCTCCAAACAAGTGGAAGGAGTAAATGATGCCTATAGGTGTTTATTGGGAAGCAACACAGAATACCTGAGAGCCTTCCTGCATTATACCCCTTTATATTTGGTGTTTTCCTTGCATAAATAAAGACATTCCCACCTCAAATTGGTGCAGAAAAATCATCAGAATGCAGGGAATTAAGCATTTGAAGCTCAACATATCCTGGGGGAGGACCCCCCCTTCATTCATGTTTTCAGGCTACACTAGATGCTAACCCAAGGTACACGTCTAACCGCTGTGTTCACATAGGATGCCATTCGGACAGAATGTCACCAAACATAAAGACCCATGGACGGCAAAAAGACATTTCCAAATTGTTCTTTAAAAATGGTATAGACTATATATTTTATACAAGCTTTCATGTTGTGTTTTCACACAGTTGTTTGTGCATTTTGCTGTTAAAATAAAGCCAACTTTAGTTATTATTATCTTATGATTATAGTAAGGGGAGGAAAAGGTTACCATCAGCCCCCCCCTTCCCCCCCCGGGGAACGTTCCCAACTATTTCTGGCACAGGCAAACAGCTGTAAACAGCCGGGGATGAGTGAAAGCGTTCATGGGGTGAATCCGGAAGATATGTTTTGGTCTATAAAATAACTAAATAATATTTAGTGTTTCATTTTTTAATGGCTTATAGTTATTGTTGAAGTTGAGTACTTGGCACTGGGGAAAATAATGCACAGGTACCAAAAAAAAGCTCAGTAATGTAAAAATGTATTTTTAACATGCTTTATTCTGACTTAAATCAATCATTTAAAGGAGCAGTGTTTCAGTGAACTGAATACCCTCTGCTCATTCCTCCCTTTCCAACTCTGCCGTTATGTTAGCCGCTGAGTGTAAAACCGTGGTAAGCAACGTGGTTGAGGAGCAACAGAAGTCAGACGGTAGCTGGCCATTCCACTGTTTTGCACTCTGCGGCTCACGTTAACTACAGTTTACACAGGAGTGTCAGAAAACTACGGTGGCCTTCAGGTGACATAAAAACGTGAAAGTCTCTCTCTAGTATCAGTGTCTGGTTTGTCCGGTCTGGTTCTACTGTAGAAACATGGAGGTGCAACATGCTGGACGCTGTGATGAGGACCCGCTCCCTATGTAGATATGAAGAGCTCATTCTATATTCCATTGCTGCTAATAGATCCTAAACACTGCTCCTTTAAGCCATTTGTTTTAATTATTAGACCCATTTTAAAGAAAACAACAATAAGTAATTCATGGTGATAGAAATGCTGCTGCATTAGAGAAAAGACATAAATACAGGTGAATGACATATTTGAAATCAGTTAACAAGTTGTCTTCTTTACTTGTGGCTCTGTGATCTGTACCAGATTACGATTGGTCATCCAGCACATCCAGTAGTGCCGCACAGCTTTCAAATAGAGCAGTGATGAGGGAGGGCCTTGGTGACTCCTGCTGGTTCCCCCTGTGGAACATTGGGATACTTTACAGTGCTACCAATGTTCAGTAAACCCACTGACTGATGCAGATACCAACTTTCACTTCAGCACTGAGTTTCCAAAGTTGACACAGGCTATTATTTATCAACACCTATTCAATGTCAAGTTGTTAGCTGGGTAAGTCATGTCTCGAAGCCCGGCTTCAGTAGTGATGGCACATCACACGCACATGGAAACACACACACACACTAATTCCATTCAGTACCGATCAATATCATAATTAAGCAAAGTGGTGACCGCCTTGACAGATCTCTGGAAAGAAGCCCACTGGCTGTCTGTCAGCACCAGCCCCACGCCCTGACTGTATCTGCCTGTGATGGGTGGAGAGGCTACAGGAGGCTGGGGGAGGACAGTCCATGAAAGAGAAGAAGGGATGAGAAGTGACGTGTGAAGAATGAACAGATCTCTGCCGATAGATGTCTGAAGGTCACAGCTTTGAAGGCCGTGGTTTGGAACAGATCAGAGCACTAATCTTTCATGCAAAAAGAGCATAGCTTTATTTCATGAAATCTTTAAATCAAGTCCTAAAAGAATCGATAACAGATATCCATTAATTGGCCAAGAATGTTGAGTATGTTACGTCATTTACAAAGAAGAAATAGCAAATACTGATTTGCTGCTTTTCACAGCTGTGTTTTTTTTGCTTGATACAGATTCTATCGGCTCATACTGAGTGCCAATCAGAAACCACTGCGTTAAAACCATAAGATTGAAATTAAATTGAAATTATTCAGTTTCCAAAGACATGTATAGAATTTAGCTAAAATCTGAACTTGATTCAAATTAAACTACCATTTATTTAGCCTTTTTTAATTTAGGTTACACATTTGTCTTCCAATTAAACATCCAAAATATGAAGTTCATTTATGCCAGTGTTATGCTTACGTACGCTGAAAATGGCTTGTGAAGATATCACTTTGATTTTACGACTTTACGATGCCTTTTTAAACATGACAATTAAAATTTGATTTACATGTTTGTCATACCTCAGATTAACAGAATGACATTTAAATTGAAATGCAATTGACTGTGAATAGTTCCAAATCTGGACTACCATATGACGGTGTAGTGCTGTGACAGTGAAGGCTCGCCCAATACGCTGAATATACAATGATGAAAGGCCTTGTTTTAATAAAGGAGAAGTTGCTGGGAGACATAAAGCCAATCAATGATGAGTAGAAGTTCAAATTAGATATGAATTAGCTGATAGGGAAATGAGCAGCACAATGTGAGGGAGAGGGAGAGGGGGGGGGGGGGGGGTGAAAACAGAGATAATATAACGATGCCTGCTGACAGCTGCAGGTAGGTTAAAAAAAAAAAAAAAGGTTATGCTGTGACAATATGTGAGCCTTATTCTTTTAGCTGCAGAAACAGACTTGGGAGCAAATAGAAATCTGTATATATTCATTACGCGTGTCATCTTCTTAAGCCGTGTGCGTGTGTGTCTCTCTCTTTCTCACAAGCACACACAAAGTAAGGAGGGCCCCCCCACAGATAATCTGACCTCTGACCCCTGTTATCTAGAGCCAGGCCGATCAGTGCAACCTACTATGATGAGCTATAGTGCACACACACACACACACACACACCATGTGTTTATTTGACCAACAATGTGCTGGACTTTACAGTACAATGAGTTACTCAGGCTGATGTATTGGGAGTAGCTGTCTCTACCGACAGTGACACCGCGCTGCCTGCTCCGTCTATACAACAGGGCAGCAGAGGGTAGTGAGGTCTGAGGAGGCTTCTTGACTGGTGAGAGGCGTGGCCCTGCTCCCGTACCGGAGTTAACTTTGTTTAGAAAACGATTCATACTTTGCTGGTACGTTTTGATTATTAGCTTAGAGTGAGAGCGATGACTTACTTTCCGCATTCACTGGCTTAGAATATAGGTGATAATACAAGATAATATCTGCTCTCTGTTCAGACATCATTTTACTTGTCTTTGTTCAGAGCAACATTAATTTTGCAAAAGAGAATAGCTTTAACAAGATAAGGAGCGTGCATGCAAACTGCCCGACCCAAGTGTTCCTTGAGAAAATGAGATTTTGATGGACTAGTGGAATGACAATAAAGCCCTGTCTGACTTGTCAGAGCTGGTGTTAAGTGGTAATAGTCTCCATTATCGAGGAGGATCAGTGGAAAGTAAAGAGGGACACTTGAGGTGAAAGAAAGGACGACGACGTGACAACAGCACTGGAGATGATCTCTGCTCAGCTGTTTGATCCCGTCTGATTATCTCATCAGTGTCAAAGGTGGTTTTGCTCTTTTGAAGAGGAAATCAAATTGATTCAACACTGTTGGAAAAATATACTTCTGCCTTTCCAGAGCCTGTTCATTAATCCCATGCTTACCAGGATCAAATAGAACTCCACATTCATCTGTCCTCTGTGAATACTTAGCCCACTGCAAAAAACAAATCATTTGTCCTGCTAATGAGATCAAACAAGTTTACAAGAATACAGCCCAGTTGGAGTAATAAACGTTGCAATTTCACGTGCCCTTTGAGATAAAGGGGCCTTCCAATAACCCTTTAAAAGATCAAATTTGCTGATGTACTTTGCAGCACCAACCTGATCAATGCAATCATCCATACGAGGTAGGGGGGGTAGGAGTCTGGTTTAGTGACACTGTTGATTTTCCTAAAATCCGAACAAAACTGAGGGGTATTGTCCGATTTTGGTACGAGCAAACAAGGTGACGCCCAGCTTGAGGACGACGGTTCAGCGATGCCGTTCTTCAACATATACTCAATTTCATAATCCAGAAATAAACGCTTTTCCGGACTGACTCGATAAAATCGCTGTTTTATCGGCTTTATTATGCCCCCTACCCGATGAAGCTGTGTTGCCTACACACACTGGGTGAGCGCTATCCATTCGTGCGCTCTGCTCCTGAGATGCACGTGCATGATATGCTTTCAACAGATTAACATGGCACAGTTGGTGATGTTTTCGACGCTCTGCTGTGGCAATAAGATTATTCTGCTCTGAAATCTGTTTGACTACAGTATAGGGACCCATAAACTTAGCGTGAAATGGTGAACTTATAACAGGTAACAAAGCTAAAACTTGGTCGCCTGGACTGAAAACACGCCGCTCAGCTCGACGGTCATAAAGACGTTTCATCTTATCTTGTGCATTAGCCAACTTCGACTATGCTGGAACCCATTGACATAATCAACCAGATTTTTAGGTGGCTCTGCTTCTCCAATCCTCTTGCAAAGCAGCCAACGGACCACGCACAGTATGACCAAAAACCAACTCATTAGTGTTGGGGCAATAATATAAACAGGAGCCGCAGCCGCTGGACCAGTTTGTTGACTAGTTACTGCGCATGTGCGCCAAAAATAAGTTCGCTGAATTCAGGTTTCAAAATAAAACATGTATTTAATAACAAATGCAATCTGAATTAACTATCGATAGTAAAATGCTCTCGAGAACAGCTTTCACACACACTCCAAACAGGAAGCTTGTTACCTGGAGGACGAAATGAAATGAAGAGACCGAAAGATTCATTCGAATCTCCTTTCATAGTCCGCAAAATATCTGTCTCAAATACTATTGGCTTAAATCCAGCTGACTCCTCCTAGCCTCAGTCAGCTGACTCCCTCGTCGTCTCCTATTGGTCTGGTCTGTTGCTCCTCCTGCTTGGGTCCCTCTTGGGTCCTCTCTCTGATCCTGGTGTCCTCTGTAAATGCCTGACTTAAAATCCCTGTCTATCCCTATCGACTATTCTTTACAGATTAATATATATTTAATAATTGTCTCTTATGGTTCAACACTCCTATAGTAAACATACTGTAAACATATTATACACTTGATAAGTATTCTGGTGACATCCCACATACTTTGACAGGTTTTACAAGCATAATGTGGCATACCACATGCTTCCTATAAACATACTGTAAAGATAATACATCTCATAGATAAATATATTGCAACTCTTTAACCCATGGTAACATTCTTATTATTGTGCTTAATACTGAAATCCTTCACATTAGGACAAAATCTGGTACTTGCTTGCGTTACCTCCCTTGCCGCCAGCAACAACCATGGTAACCCTTCCTCCCAATCAACATCCATCTGCACACAGTAAGCACCTAACAGCGATTTTAAAGTCTGGTGAAAACGTTCAAGTGCCCCTTGACTTTGCACATGGTATGCAGAGGACTGGTTATGCTTGACGTGCATTTGTTTTAACACCTGTGCAAACAAACGTGTGGAAAAGTTTGATCCTTGGTCACTCTGGATGGTTTTTGGTATCCCAAAGATTGAGATAACTGGCTTAGAGCGCGCACAACTGATTTTGCCATAAGTGTGCGTAACGGATACGCAGCTGGATATCTGGTCGACTGACACATAATTGTTAACAAATACATAGCACCAGACTTTGGACGAGGAAGAGGGCCCACGCAATCCACAATTAAGTGTTGAAATGGCTGGCTTATAGCCGGAATGGGATACAAAGGGGCCTCTTTTATTTTTTGATTTGGCTTACCTGTTAACTGACAGGTATGGCAGGTCTTGATGTAGGTTGCCACGTCTCTCTTAACACGTGGCCAAAAAATGTAGTCCCCAAATCACGGGCAAACTCAAGATGCGACTTATCTTCTCTTTTCCAACTTCTAAACCGCTGATGGTAAGCTTCAGGGTCCAATTCATACACTTTCAGAACCGCAGCCTTTACCTTTGCATAATCTCAACTGTCAGTTGCGATCAGCGAAGAGAAGGCTTCTTGAGTGCGCCCCGTCAATACACACTGCAGCAAAATTTTACGGTCCGAATTTGACCAGTCCCTCATGTCTGCAGCACGTTCAAACATCGTAAAAAAAGTCTCAACATCTCACTCATTGAACTTTGGCACCAAACGTAAATTACTCAAAATATCATGTGGATCATCACGCCGAGCAGACTCTTCACTCCGTGACCCCACCACCCAATTTGCCTTCCTTCATCAAACTGAGCCTCTCGCTTTCTAAATCCAATTTAGCCCTTTCTGTTTGTTGTCTCATTTGTTCCAATGCTTTCTCCAAATCTGCTTGCTGTCGTATTCTTTCCAATTCCAAATCCCTTTCCTTTTCCAACTGCATTCTTAACATCAACATTTCTTTCTGTTGTTTAAAGTGGAATCAGGGAGCGACTCCTGAACAAGAGCAGAATTAACAAAACAAATACTTTTATTTAACAAAGTTCAGGATAATTTACCAAATGTAACAAAAATGAGCATTCTAATAAAGAATGCTGGCAGGCAAACATGCTGCCAGTTCGACGGTAATATTGAGACCAAACATCCAGCACAGCACCCTGGTGTAGTTTAAAGTCTTGAGATGTGTCGAGTGTAACATGGTCATTAGATGTAACAAAGGGCTGACGAGTGGGCCCAATACACACAGGAGAATAAATTAGATTTTTGAAGGAGACACACTTAGGTTGATTTCTATGCCTAGCTATTGCCACGGTAGATTTGGCAACTAGAGAATAATGACAACGGTTCCACTTGATTAGGTGGTTGAAAATCTATTAAATCGTTCATCTATTTAACAATTCTATATTTTTTTACAGATGATTATCCATTGTTGATATAGAAAATAATATGTGCAGCTGGTTCTTACTGGAACTGAAGTCCAGCCTGGGACTTTGAGATGGAGAGGTCTTTAATGTGAACGTAGTTATTTTAATACTAATAGTTTTGATGGTATAAAGAGAATCTAATCATGCTGAAGATCTTCAAGACACTTTAGGATGTCTTGTTGACACCTGATGATACATTTATAGGTGGAACATACGGGATTTAGAGCATTACGGTAGTAACAACTATATACTATGTAGAGATATAGAGGAGCAATGTCTACCTGAGTGTAACCCCCCTGCAGCTGTCGCTTTAGAGACAGAATAGACAGAAAATAGGGGAATTATCAAATCTAATCTAGGTTCAATGAGGAGATTGGTTAATAGGTCACTCGTCTGACTGCTGCACAGACAAGAAATATCCACCCCGAATGACACGAAGCAACAGGTTTAATTAGAACATAATATAATGATCCATTCTACAACAATTTCATATTTCCAAACATCAAAAAGTGTCCAAGCATGTAATATGAAAATCAAAAACCTCTGAGATCTCAGGAATAAATTTAATTGAAAAAAATTATAAAAGAAAGAGGTGAGCTCTCAAATGTCCTACCGCCCCCCGTGCACAAACAATGTCCAGCGAAATGGACTCCAAGTGAACTGTGCTGTCCGATTCAGATGAAGATTCCCTCAGGTGAAGGTAGCCAGGAAGCTGAATGGAGATGGGGTGAGTGGTGGCAGGCAGGACGGTGGATGGACGACACCTCTGGTTCCAACGAAGAAGCTATACAAAAAACCAGCCTATGCACATATGCAGGACAATAGTTCATTAATAAATGTACTCAACTGGGCCTGCAACCTGCATGGCTGTAAACATCACACACAATATAACAACTAATTAGCGAACATCCATAACTCAAGGCATTCAATTACAATCATTACATCTTCATGAATGCTTTTTGTATCCCCTTCCCTTTTTGTATCCCCGGCCGGCCGCCTGTTGTTGGTGCATATTAGTGCGTGTTAGTGCATGTGAGCGTGTCCCACTGGTTAGCTTATGGTCGCCGCTCTGCACTGCTCTCATACGTTGGCTACAGCCCACCCTTCGTTTCCCCCAAAGGTAAACACATTTGCTATAGTTTGTACTGTTAGCGCTGTTAGCACCTTTAGCTGCGAGGCACCAGCTCAGGCCATGTTGAGAGCCGTTGAGAGGCAGTGGAAATGCTCCCTCTCGTATTATGTACCTTTTTAAGGTTGCTTTGTTCAGCGGATTTTTGGCAGAACTTTCTCTTCTACACCGGGAAATTGACCTGATGATTCTTTGGCTTGTGACAAACTAAATTCAGTTTGATGCCTTCCCAGGGCTTCTACTGTCTCCATGACAGCAGCTCAAAGTGTAAATCACACAAACACTTACTTCATTATTTTTCAGTCTCAAGAGAGAGTTGAGAGCTGTTTTTTTAAGCCTGATGGAAAATGCTCTTCTTCCTACACTTTCTCTTTTTTTTAATGGATTATGCACTTAGCACTGTCTGTGCATGTTTGTCATGCTATAATAAATGGACCAGTAGCTGTGTTGAGTGAAAGTGTATTCCAATGATTGAGTGTCTAGTCTATAACAACAGACATGTGTGGGAGCTTTAAGTTATGGGGCCTCTGATGGGGATTTGATGCCAGCAAGTTATTTGTCAGACAACAAGAAAGGTTTCTATGAGCTATTAAAGGAATAAGGGAGTAGGAAATCATAGAGGTGAGGGAGAAAGTCTAGACTACTGTTTCTTAAACTTGTCACAGTAAATGGCACAAGTCAAGGTATGCACTGAACTTCAAGGTTAACAACTGGTGGGGCATAGAGCACAATGCAGAGGGGAAGTGAAGAGTAGGTTTCATCACCCACGTGCGCCGGGTAACAGGGAAAAAGTGCAAAGAAAGTTAATTCAATTTAACACTAAATGTGGCACTGGTAATTATCTTCCTTCAGAAGCAAGTCAATCAAGAAGGGTTAGGGAGCACGACACCTTTTCTCTCCTTTTTGTTAGTTACCGTCAGAGTTCAGGGTTAGTCCACTCAGAGTTCAGGATTAGTCCACTCACAGTTCAGGGTTAGTCCACTCACAGTTCAGGGTTAGTCCACTCAGAGTTCAGGATTAGTCCACTCACAGTTCAGGGTTAGTCCACTCAGAGTTCAGGATTAGTCCACTCACAGTTCAGGGTTAGTCCACTCACAGTTCAGGGTTAGTCCACTCACAGTTCAGGGTTAGTCCACTCACAGTTCAGGATTAGTCCACTCACAGTTCAGGATTAGTCCACTCACAGTTCAGGGTTAGTCCACTCACAGTTCAGGGTTAGTCCACTCACAGTTCAGGGTTAGTCCACTCACAGTTCAGGGTTAGTCCACTCACAGTTCAGGATTAGTCCACTCACAGTTCACGGTTAGTCCACTCACAGTTCAGAGTTAGTCCACTCACAGTTCAGGGTTAGTCCACTCAGAGTTCAGGATTAGTCCACTCACAGTTTAGGGTTAGTCCACTCAGAGTTCAGGGTAGACTCAGATGTATACTCAGTGGAACAGAAGACAATATTGAAAAATGTTTAATTAGAGGAAGAGCAGAGAATGAAGCTCTTGAAAAGATTAAATCCAGCAAACAAAGGTTGCTCCCATGAGTTAACAGTGAATTTTCAAAACCTGTCCTGAGCATATAGAGCAGATGAAGTGGCTCCTGCTCTATTCATAAGAGTGCAGGGCCTCCCAACTTAAAATGGTGGCTGAGCCACTGAACTCTGTTTCCCAGAACGTTTTACACTTGCGTGTGAGGGCATGCCCATAGAATCATCATTTACAGTAACCATAGATTAGTGTAGCCTATGAGCCATGTGGAGGATTTCAGTATTAAAAATAGTATTAGTAGGATTTGTGAAGGATTTCAGTATTAGAATTAGTTTAGTAGGATTATTAGCACCTCTTGTGGTGAATAGAAGTGTCAAAATAATAAGTGTCAAAACGGGTTAAAGAGTTACAATATATTTATCTATGGAATGTATTCTATGTTTACAGATAGAGGATATTATATGTTACAGTATATTGACACATTGAATGTATTAAGCCATAAAAGTATAGTCACTGTGGGTATTAAACACTGACCGCAGACCTCAGCTGCAGCAACTTTCGACAGCGAAGTCTCACCAAAAACGAGCTGGATCCGGTTTTAAAAGTAAAACAAGTATTTAATAACAGATGCAAACTAAATGAACTATCAACAGTAGATGTTCTCGAGAACAGAGACCACACACTCACACTAGGTCACAGTTCAACTCGCCAGCTGATTATCTGAAAACAGAGCGGTGTTATGGTCTGGCTGCTGCTCTCTGGAACCTCAGCTTATATACTGCAGAAAAGACATAAAGTGTTCGACTGTCATAAAAACTAGGTATGAGCCAATCCGTGTTTGGCTTGTTGATCCTCTTGGCTCCTCCCCTAATCGATTTGTGGCAAGGCTCCCTCGTTGCAACCCACATGGCTGTAAGTCCTCATCCCCCTCTACCGGACCTTGCTTGGCCTGTCCTCCCCCTCTCTACTGCTTTGTCCTCCTGATGTTGTCACCTCAGCTGGAGACGTCCTGTGAAGTAGTCATCTCCTGCATTCCTGCTGCTCTCACTGGCTCCAACTCTCCATCATGCCTGTAAACCCTCACTCTGGCTGTCCCTAGATCTCTGAACTCTTATGGCTTAATACATTCAATGTGTCAATATACTGTAACATATAATATCCTCTATCTGTAAACATAGAATACATTCCATAGATAAATATATTGCAACTCTTTAACCCATGGTGACATTCTTATTATTGTGACACTTCTATTCACCACAAGAGGTGCTAATAATTATACTAAACTAATTCTAATACTAAAATCCTTCACATATCCTACTAATACTGTTTTTAATACTGAAATCCTTCACACTGTGAAACTGTGCCCACTTAAAAAAGTTGATTTTGTGAAGCTTCTTAACCTGGCTGCCACCCTCATTTCCCAGTTGCTGCGTTACTTTTTTACTGAAGGTAATCTACCATATAATTAACTAGTGATCTGATTTGTACAGCAGGGACCTGGTCCTGCAGTATATTTACTGATATTTACATTGTTAACTTACTTATTCATGTATTTAGCCCTAATTAACTGCACCTTATCATCTGACGGGGAGAGGCAGCCACTGCATAATTTACTTCATTTCTATGCAAATAGAAATGGAAAGTGGGGTCCAATTAAAGATCTTTATGGATGACAAGCACATAAACACACATGCCACATATCCATATGAATACACACACACACACACACACACACACACACACACACACACACACACACACAAAGACTATGGCATGAGCTTTTATCTTCTGGGCTGAGAAAGATCGCAACAAGAAGATAATTAGAGTCTGGGATCAAACCTGCGTCCTCATTGATTATTCCGTACTATATGAAGAGCTAGCAGGTGTGTGTGTGTGTGCATGAGTACATCATTAATAACAGTTTCTCCCTCTGTCTCAGTGAGTGTAGTCTGAGCAGGTGTAGCAGCAGCAGGCTGATCTCCGTGTTGATTAAATGAGTGGTGACCTTGACTCTGGTCTCCTGAGGCAGCACTTACTCATTCAAATCTAGCAGTAGTAATTAACACCCTCATCACATTTCTTCCACATTTTTCTTGCATTATTAACTCAATTTTACTTTTTAACTTCATGTCACCCTTTAATGATGCACAGAAAGAGAATCCTAACTTGAAAATTAACATGCTCCAATTAGGCAGACTTTCTGAGTGGCCCCCTGTTTGTGACACATTTTGAAATGTATACTGGGTCAAAGTACCCTGCTAACTCATGTCAACCACAGAGCAAGGTTTTGTCCCATTGGGAAACATCAGCTAGAGTTAACCAAGATGGCGGCCCATGTCGGGATGCTGCTTTGCCTGTTAGACTGTGTTTTTACTTTCAACTCCGCATGTCCCTACTTATCTTTCTGCACCAACATGCCCGACCTATGACAATTTGACTATGACATTTCACTACTGTTCAGCTACTATGTCTCTTTATAGTGCTGGGCAAGTTATTAACGCGTTATTATCGAGTTAACGCATTCATTAATTAACACCGACAATTATTTTATCACGCGTTATTTTGTATTATTAAGCGGACATTTTTAACACCAGAACCGGCCGGCCGACGAACAGTGTGGCGTCTCTTCCGTCTCTTCCTGTTTCCTTCACCTACATTCCCCTGGGTCCTAAGTCCCTCCAAGTACAGCTTCTTATCACCCTCTATGTACCAACGTACATGTATAACAAATACCACACATATTACGGTAATCAGCGTTGCATGTGTGTCTGACCAAAATACCAAAAAAATAAATGATTACTTACATTTTTTTTTTTGTTTTTAAAGTGTTTTTGTTTGGAATATGTATAATAAGCATATCATTTAGTTATCGCTACTGAGAATTTAACAAACATAAAAGAAAAAACACCGGCTGAATATCTATTATCAGAATCATTATAACTGTATTATAACTGCTACTGTGTAATGTGGGGGAAATTGCACCAGTGTCCGGTGTGCAGTGAGCTGTTCCCGACTCGCTATCAACTTCTGAAACATCAGAAACTGACTCAGCACAAACTAAAAAAAGGAAGACCTTCAAAGCTGTGAACATTATCAACTATTAAAGGTTGTGACTTGAACTACCATGAACAATAATTGTCTTTGTGACTTGAAGTACCATGAACAATATTAAAACATCATAATTTGTTTATGGTTGGCGACATATATATTGAATACTTTTTTCCAGGTCTGTTGTAGAGTGTGGGTTGCACTTTTAAAGTGGTTTTAATAATACATTGTTGGATACATATCTTCTATATACATATTATTGTCTATAGTTGGGACTCCTAAAATCTAGACCACTGTCATGTAATGTGATAAAAATGTTGATATGTACTACTTTGGGGGGGGGGGGGGGGTCTGGAAAAGTAGTACTCTTTGTACTACTGTGAAAATGTTGATAACTTTGGAAGACCCCTAAAGAGAATACTGCTGAGCCCTAGCCGTTTTTTTGGCTTATTCTCGAAAATACTATACCCATACTCAAAGGGGCCTTACGCTCTAACTACAAGGTCTTTTTTAATAATTTCAATTTATTAATAACACTAAGAAGGGTTTGCTCATATGAATTGTCTAAATATTGTGTAAATGCTACTGGTTAATAGTAAATGAAGATGGCACACAGCTCAAACTGAAAAGTGTCAATTCCGCCTGACTAAAAAGCACTAAAAGCATGATTATCTATTTTTAAAGATGCAGGTGAGAGCTGAAACTATCCCAAAAGCACAGCACAACATGTGAACATTCTCTCTGCAAAGTTTTACTTTGATAAAGTGAAGCAGAACATCATTGGAGAGGTGTTTAGTACAGAAAATCTAGGCGAGATTTCCAAAATGTGCATTTGGGCACATTTGGGCACCATGTGTACCATGTGTGCCATTTGAATTTTCTCATGTACCAAACTACATATTTCACTTTTATATTACTAATGGTGTTCAATACATCCAAATACAGCAGTTTTGGGCATTTTTTTTTTTTTTTGAAAATTCAACCAGACATCTATATTTTTCCATAAAAAAAAACCACACAAATCAACTGAATGTTGAATCCAAATGAAACATTTAATTTTATCAAACAAACTGTAAAAACACACAAAACCAAACCAAAACTATTTACATTATTTACAAAGGCTGCTGGGTGGGTGGATGGCTGTTTGAATGTTATTGTCCACTGTGCCACAGCAGGAAGCAGTTATTTTTGGGGTTGAGGCAGAGAGGAACATTACACCTCGTGCAAAAAATGGCTGTCTTGACCTTGGGTTTTCCCGCATCGTGGCACCGCTTGCAGTATTTCCGGAACCTTGTATCCGGACCCTCGTTTTCATAATACATGGGCATGCAAACGGTGGGGGGTGGGGGGGTGGGAGGGGGCGCTGCTGAGCCTTTGGCAAACTCCAGCATTTCCTTTGCCAACTGCTCCCTGAAGGCCTTGTGGTTGAAGGGCTTTGTCTGGGTGGGGTCCTGCCTCAACTTGAACAGCTCCTTGTGCAAGAGGTAACTGTTCACTACAGCGATGTCCATAAAGTGGTAAAAAAAGGTCTTGTACCACTTCATCGTCTTGTGACGGACGCTGTAAGTGCCAATGAGAGCATCAGACAAGTCCACACCCCCCATGCTGTGATTATAGTCCACGATGCTGTCCGGAACTGGTAGAGGCTTGTTCTGCCACACCCCAGCCGCCTTCACCTTTCGCTTCACTGTCTGTCCACTGTATGCTTGATGAATTGTGGAACACATCGTTACCTCCCTCGTGTCCATCCACTTCACGAAGAGGAGTTTCCCACTCCGGATCCATCGCATGGTTCCCCTCTCAGCCTTTTTGGGCAGGTCGTTTGTCTGAGTCTTTGGGAAGCCAATGCGATTTCTCCTGATGGTCCCACAACACCCAATGTACTTTTTGGACAGATCAGCGAAGAGTGCAGGGCTCGTATAAAAATTGTCTGTGTACAAGAAATAGCCTCTGCCGAGGAGAGGAAACGGCAGAAGGTCCATCACTGAGGAGTAGCTCAGCCCATAGCCTGTGGTGGACTCGCTCTTGCCCTGGTACACAAAGAAATTCCATGTGTAGCCTATGGATGAATCAGCCAGCACATAAAGTTTGTAACCCCACTTTGTGGGCTTGTCCTTGATGTATTGCTTGATGCTAATACGGGCCTTTGTTGCAACCATCCGCTCATCAATTGACAGATTGCGATGTGGCTGAAAATGGGTCTTGCACGCAGTTACCATCTCCGTGTACAGGGGCTTAATTTTAAAGAGACGGTCATATTCATCGGTGTGGCGTTTCTTGGCGTTCTCCTCGTCCTCTTTTGGGTCACTCATGTGAAGTGACCACAGAATGGCCTCAAAACGGTCCCGTGTCATGTGGTCACCGGGGAACTGAAAGCTGTATGGCCATATCTTCCTCCAATAGTCTGACCTGTTATGGACCGTCACAAGGCCAGTGAAAATGATGATGGAGAGGAAGATGTAAAAGTCTTTTATGTTTAGAATGTCCCATTTGTATTTCATTCCAGCTGTCTTTCTCTTGTCAGCGTTTGCATTCGTGTTGTCAATAAGTGTTCTGACAACAGACGCTGAAAAGAACAGCTGGAAGAGGCTGAGGGGAGACCATGCTGTGGTAGTGTCAAAAGTGGGGCCTGGGGTCCTGGCCGGCGTGAACCTGAGAGGGTCAGGTGTGATGCACTCCTCATCTCTGTTGTGCCACCGGTCGTCCTCTTCCGTGGGGGGAGGTGGTGCTGCAGGGGCAGATGTTCCCCGAGAGGAGCGCCCTCTCTTCCGCTGAGTGGTCGGGGGAGCTGCTGATGGGCCCGGCTGAGGTGTTAACGATGGGGTGTGTAGATCCGTGGGGGGAGGTGGTGTTGCAGGGGCAGATGTTGCCCGAGAGGAGCGCCCTCTCTTCCGCTGAGTGGTCGGGGGAGATGCTGATGGGCCCGGCTGAGGTGTAAACGATGGGGTTGGTAGAGCCGTGGGGGGAGGTGATGCTGCAGGGCTTGGCTGAGGCTGTGGACGTCCTCTGGCCGATTGTGCTGCTCTCCTACGACGTGTTGGCAGTGGGGCGCTTGAAGGACCTGGAACACTGGCATGGGGTGGCTCGTAATCGTCATCACTGTAAACACAAATGTGGAAGAAAAATAAATATATGCATTCAGTGGTCTGGTTCTGAAATTGTAATACATGTAAACATAAAAGCAACTTCAGCCCCCACACACACGCAACCCCCCACAGCACCCCACACACAAACTACAATCAGACCTAACTAAGCCAGTATTATGGCCAGAGAAAGCTATAGATAGAAAATTCGACACCAATAAATCAATACATCGATAACTATAACATTTATAAGACAATCCATACAGTTTCATACCCCCCCCCAAACCTCCGTCACACATGCACCCTCTCCCGAACACACTACAATCATAACGAACTACGTCAGGACTTTGCACTATGAAAGCTAGATCGATAGAAAATTCGACACCAATAAATCAATAAATATAACATTTATAAGACAATCATACCTTTCCGATGATGTCTGTGGCTTTTCTTGATGCACGAGGCCCTCTTCATCAGAAGACGAATCTTCAGGACAAAGCTCGTTCCCCGGGTCATTCAGGAGCAGCTCCAGGACTTCCTCCCTGGTGAAATGCTTCTTGGCTCCTTGCTTGGACATCTTTAGTAAAATAAATGCTCAGATGTACTGAAAATAAACTGCAACAGTGGCGAAAACACGAGGCGAAAACACGAGGCGAAAAGGCGAGGCGAAAAGGCGAGGCGAGGCTGCGAGGCTGCTGTGCGTATTTCTGCTGTGCGTAATGTTGGTTTCCTTCTGCTGGCTATTTTTATACTTACGCTCAGCGATATCTTTCGAACCCATTGGTCAATCTCCATGGTACATACCTCTTTGGAATCGTCAAAGCCAATAGAATTGAAGTAACCACATGAAAATGACTGACAGCGCTGTTAGCCAGTCAAAATCAACAAGTCTCCATAAATTGTGAGGCGTACACTCCGAGAGCAGCGAGTGGGTTCCTCCCATCCCTCACCGTCAAAATACCCCTCCCAAAGGAAAAGAGTGGCGCTTGTGTCAGACAGGAAGTCCGTTGAACGTGTCCCCGCGAAAAAATCCGGGGAATATATGCTTTTTCTTCTTGAAAACGCCAAAGGTGAGGGGCAGTTATGATCATAAAGCGATAATGTGATTCCTGTTGCTGGTGTCTGTTTGCTCATATCTCAGCGATACTATGACTGAGAGAGATGTTACCGATATGTCTGTCCTCTGTGTGTGGCTGGCTTGCTTTCTGCTATCTCGGTTTCTTTGTTAGCATCTAGCTTCGATTGCTATGTCCAGAAATGTGCCGAGTGTGCACACCCCTGGCGAAATATGAATATGAGACTGTAGTAATTCTTATAGTTAGTGATTGAGTTGTGTTTGGAGTATGTACAAATGAGTTGCATATTGTTTTAGTGCAGGTTCTGAAGTTTCACGTGGTATGCGACATCATTATATTCGTTTCATAATTATTATATGTTCGATCATTTTATGACATGCTGTGCTGAAAGTCCCCGGTGGGGGGGATCTCGGCCGAGAAGGGTTAAAGTGCAAACCAAATGTTATTGCACTTTTGTTCATATAGCAGTACTTTTAAAATAAAAGTGCGCAATACACTACTTTTTAATTCATTATTGAACTTTGCGCATTACAATGCGATTAATCGCAAAAAAATCGACTTGTGTTTGTGTCCACCTGATGAATGTCAGTAGAAGAAGGGCTATTTTAAGAAGTCAATGCGTGGTGCAGAAAGCAGCATTGTAGCAGCAGACTGCTATTTTCCCAGGTCATTTCCTCAACTGTGTCCATTTGGTATCTTGGGGACTCACTGTTCCCCAGTGGGGGGGAGACGTGCGGCAGAGGCCAAAATCACTTTACACAAAGGGTGCTAAGAAGGTCACCAAGTGATTTGTAAAAGGTTTTCTGTCAGCCTGAAGGTCCCAACAGAATACTGGCAGATTAAAGGAAGAAAAAATACCAAAGTCAGTCCAGCAAGTACCATAGATACACAGTGATTTCAGAATTCCAAGACTATCTTCTATCATCTCAATATAAATATGTTCTGGCCCTTTGACATTAAAAGGAGCATCTGTTCTTCATACCATCTGCAGATGAGTGTGTAGCTGGCAGTGTATGAACCCAAATGCAGCACACAGGAAAGCAGGGATTGTTGGTAGTGACTTAAATGTTCAGCTTCAGCAGGTACCAGAGCAAACAGGTAAGTAGAAACACAGTTCAGTTCAATCTTCAGACTTAAGCATGTCATCATTTTTACATTGTATTATTTAATTGGTGTTCTGTGTTGTACTTTTGATCCAAAAATCATCATAACACAATTGGCACTTTTTTTTCCCTTTCCAATAGCTAAATCCAATTCTAGAGAGATCTATGAAAAAAATTACCCTACTTCTCACTTGATTTAGCATCTCAGGAAAAATGTAAAACTTGAGTGTATGGTCACCATTGCTACTTTTAAGTCTTCTTCAATACAGCATGATGTTCATTTAGTAAATTATGGTCACATTTAGAGTAAAATAGACCATAAAGCAGGGTATGGTAGGTCGTGGTTACCTTTTGATCACAGGTCGCTACCATGAGGTTATCCCATCTGGGAGTTGTCTGTGTTTTTGTCTGAGACCTTTAACCCTTTCACAGTGTGCTTTCAGTCAATGAAAGTTAATTGTAACATTGGGTGCCTAAGAATGTCTTATTCAGCGTTCGGTTGTACTTAGTTCCATCTTCTCATGTCACTTCTGGTCCAAACAACACAAGATAGCGGCAGCCTAAAACCACCTCCCACTCAGGTTAATTATTGACTCTAAATTGCTCGTAGGTGTCATGTAAATGGTGTTAATGGTTGTCTATGTGTCAGCCCTGTAATAGCCTGGATGTACCACGCCTTTGCCCAAGGTCACTGGGATTGGCTCCAGCCCCGTATAGGATAAGCGCTTGCATACATTGAAGTCTATGCTCATTTGTGAATTAAAATAAGAGAACACAATGAAAAGCAAAGTCACAGCATTATCCACAACACTGTCCTGCAAATATTTCAGAATAAAAAACAGAAACAGTAAGTGTTGACTGAAAAATAAATACAACTTACTAACTAGTTACTAACTTCTTGGTCTGTGACATATTCTACTGTAAAAATATTGAAACTGTAGTAATGTTGCTGGTATGATGTCAATGTAGATGTCCAAAGATAATTTCAACTTTTTTTTTCTGTGAACCATGCGGCACTAAAAAAAACTTGAATCTCTACAAGAGACGCAGCCGAGGCACACCTGAGCTGCACGGCTCAGGCAGGCTGCGTGGCCTGCGTGTTAAACAGACTAGTCTATAGCTGGATGCATGCTACATGGGGCCAAATGCCCGGAGAAGCGTGTCCCCATTTCAATTTCTGATGAGAAGGGTTGTTCCCCCTATCTCTCTCTCTACTATCACTGTCAAATATAGGCAAAAAATGCCTTAAAAATCATCTTTTAGATAAAGTCAGAGCTAAGTAGAACTAACAGAGGGGCCCCTCTCAAAGACACACAGCACTGACTGTAATATTTGTCAAATCACCACAATAGAGACAGCAGATTAATCAGCATTTTAAGTGAAAAGATGGTAATTTGAATTTCACAAGCCAATTCAGATTGGATTTGTCAAAGAAATAATTTCTCATGTGATCAGTTAATTGCTTAAAGAAAACATACTCTGACTGAGATAGAGGGGATATTATCTCCTGTGTAGATTAAATTATCCACCAGTTTTCCGGCAGCGTCTCTGTGATAGAATGTGAGCACATTTAATTTAAAAAAATCTCAAATTCAGTAGCCGTGATAGAGTCAATCATATGAGTCTGTGTGTAATTAGATGATATCTTGGCAAGAGTAAAAGCAGGAATAGTAAATGAGCAGTGAAATGATTAGGGAGGAAAGTGTTCTTTATTTGTTGGCTGTTTGTCTCACCAGATCAAATTGTAGGTCTTATTCAGACATGGGTAGCATGGACTTAAATTGACACTGCTACGTTTACTTAAAGGATAACTTCACCTTATCCTTTTCCGGAGGTGCCTAGGGTGAGAGGCGCCGGGCGGTTGTGGGGATACTCACAAGCCCCTAGCTAAGCGCCACTGTGATGAAGTTTTCCTCTGGGCGACTGCAAGTCACTGAGGGGAAGTCTGTGATACTTTTCAGCAAATGCTGTGTGCTTGTTCTGGAAGTGTCTTTAAACATTACATTTTTTGTTGTTTGCAAATTTCTCGCCACATATCAAGCATACAGGTAAACCAGCATCGTTGGCAGTGAAAGCAAATGAATACGTCCACGCAGAATTAAAGTCTCTGTTTTCCTCCGTGACTTTTCTTTTTTTTTATTTATCCATTGATACAGTAGTTTACCGAGGACGGGGGTCTGCAAATCATGATTACCTGCAGGGAAAGGCGCTTGACAGCGACGTGATAGGATGTGACGCACATTTTAGTTGACAAATTATTAAAACATTTCTTTCAGTGACACAGTATCACTTTAAGAGGTGTTCCCGTCGAAAGAATAAATTAAATCCATTTGACAACGCATATGTTTTGCTCCGTTTGCACTGAGCGTCCACACTACGCTGGAGTTTTCGAGCACCGAAAATAGAGAAGTTTGAAAACTCAGGGGTTACCTATTCGTGTGGACGCTCGTAAACGCATATGTTTAAAAACGATGACGTCGACACCCACCTTCGCTCCTTGATTGGTTCTTAGCAGTCACGACGTTTCCTTCCCTGATTCGTCACACCCCTATCACGTGACCCTTTCCCGGACAATCACAAACAACAACAGCCTTGATTACCGATCAACTACCAGGTTAATTCAACATGGAGAACTGATTACAGGTGTTACTGATCTTGTTGTCTTTACTAGCAGCTGTTGTGCAGTTAAAGTCTGCATTATTACGGAGGAAGCAGCTGTTATTGGAGCGATCAGCGAGCGCCGTGACCAGCGGCGTTATCAGACCTACGGAGCGGACGTCTGAAGTCACGGTTAGCAGTTTTGAGGAGGACAGACACAAAACGAAGACTTTCCTTTCATAATTGATGCTTATTTTGTTCTTTACAACTATTGTGAAGTCCACAGATAAATTATAAAGGAACAAAACATGAATTGCTCTCCAAGTACGACAGAGACTTCAGACACCAGCAGAGTGTGAGGAATTAAAGTTTAAAAGCATTCTTAGTATGATTAAAAGCACACCTTACACAATATATTTACTTGTAGAATATATTAAATGTCACAATATATTTACTTATGGAATGTATTATATGTTTACAATATATTTACTTATGGAATGTATTATATGTTTACAATATGTTTACTTATAGAGGATATTATATGTTACAGTATATTTACTTAAAGAAGTGTTAAACCATAAAAGCATAATCATTGAATGTATTAAACTAAAAAGTATAGTCACTGAATGTTTTGAACCATGAAGGTGAGGGATTTTTGAGTGAGGCTTTGCAGAGACAACCATATATGGTAATAAGATGAGCAAGCAGAGAGCCGGCATCAGGAAGGAAACAGGAGACGGTCAGGCGAGAAGGGCTGACCATCGGAGCAGAGGGCAGGAGGAGTCCGAAGGAGCTCAGCCAATCACTGAGCTGATACAGGACAGTCAGAAACACTTTGGACTAAAAAGACACTGTTTCACTGGCGAGCCTTCACAACTCACGGCTCCCATTTTATAGCGAAACGATTCATCGGACTGTTGGATGGAACTCGTGTGATCTCTGCTCCTTGGAACATATTTCTATCGATAGTGTAATTCAGTTTGTAGCTTCTATTAAATATTAAATACTTTTGATCATAACTTGAACCAGCTGAGTTTTTCGGCACGGCTCTGCTGAGGAAAGACGCAGCAGTGAGCGACCTGCGGCCTTCCATTGTGCTGAGAAGCTTTCAACCCGACAAGAGCTACGAGTGAGAACAGACAACAACGAAATTCAGGAAACAAGTGAGAGACGTGTGTTGACCACATTTATGGACCCATAATCTAGTAAACCTTTATGTGTAAGTGTTCATTTTAAAGTAAATGTGATGTGTGAGAGAGAGATATAGAGCAAGACCTGCAGCGCTGTAACTAAGTCTGAAAAATAAAACTTCAGCGAAGTTCCACGAAATGTGTCTGTTTGAGTTTATAGAGGAAGATTTTAGAGAAGATCTTAAGTATCAAGCACGACCTTTCATTATTAAAGACTACTTTATTACTCTGTCATATTTTTTTTAACTAAGCAACCAATCTACTTCCTGTTTACATCGGCACCCACATGCCCAGTGTACGTGAAGAGTCACGTGATATTCGTTTTCAGGCGTTTTAGTCTGCTACGATGCTGCTAACGATGCTGAAACGCCGTGTGGACGGAGATCGTTTTTGTTTGTTTAAATTAAAACATATTAGTGTGGATGTAGCCTCAGGGAGCCACAACAGAGGGGCTGAAGAGCCGCATACTGGCTTTTATAAAAAGCTGTTTTGTTTTTTGTTCAATTCAGATCATTTAAAGTGAATTCAACCATGTAAGCAGGCCTTCCTGTCAGTGGCAATTTAGGTGTTTTTATAACTCTTGTTAATAACCTATGGCTTGCTGTGAGTGAATGTTTACTCTATTAACTATTTACTGCATATGATTGCATCACCTTGGCTTTAATGTGAGGAATAGGGTTCCTTTTCCTGGTGTTTGAATCAAGTTAATGTGATTTAAAGTACTTCTGGCAGATTGGCTGAATAATTTACCATCCTTAATGATCCTAGTAGAATTAAACATTAAATTATATTATGCATGTAAATTACAGCAGTTCAAAGGAGGCTTTTTCATTGGAAGTGGCTTTAACTGTCACGTTGGGAAATATGGCACATGATCTGTCTAGTGGACACATATTTATACGTAGAATAAATTGCTTCTTGCTTGATTTATTATAACTGGAATTGCCACTTGGCTTCATGGCCTACGACATCCGTCTGTAAAGAATTATAGTTTTATTGTCCAAAAACCTTGTGCTGCTGGCAACAAAAGCCCCATGGAGACACACGTAACGGTCGGTCTGTCATCCTCATTTAAACTGCACAGGTAGGCAGCTGCTGTATGACTATCAGAGTGGGAGACTGGGATACATGAGTTGTTAATGTTGAGAATTGGCATATTTGAAGAGACTTTTAAAAATATTGTCTTAATAATACCTTGTTTCTAGAGCATTACTTTACAGTGTAATTCCATATTGGTTCTGTAACCAATGCATATTGAATCAGCTAATGTAAAAATTCTCAGATTGTCATTACTAATTTTTCTGCAACTTTGTTGTGAAAGTAATCTCAAGAAGAGGAAATATTGTCTATATATAACAAAGCTGCCATATGTACACATGACTTAAAGGTAAACTTCTTCTTTAGGTATTTTTTTTAAATTGAAGCGAGATCGCTGCAGACAGCAGCCACAAGACGGGCTGCAATGTGATCACATTGATCAATTCCTCACTGTCAATATGCTTGTTTTTGTCAGTGACAAACTCAGATTGTTACAATATGTGTGACAACATTATGGAAAGAACCCAACAGAGAAATAAAATGTCTTTCTTCACCTTTCACTAGATCTCGTCTATTTGTTATTGTGTCTAATCAAGTCTCCCTCAAGAAGAAGTCTCAAGGAGCCACATAGTCACAGATTAGATTAGAGCGTGTTTCATGCGTTTTATATCAATGAAGGCCTCTCTCTGTTTGGAATGATATCGTGGTAATATCATCAGCCAACCAACACTGTGTTGCCAATCTAAAAACATAAAGTATCCTGTTGATAAGCTTGCTGGGACACATAAATCTCCTGCAACACCTTTGATATGTTAAGTACCAGCTAATCCAGAGCTGAAGCCATTGGAACATGCAGGGCTTAGAGCATTAGATGGAATGCTTACTGTAACATCAGATCAGACTACACCAAACCAGCCTGGTTTGGGAAAAACAAGGGATTTATCTTAAAAGATTAATTTGAAAAAGTTGTATTAAAAATTCTCATAGTATAAGGCCGGTAAGGTAACTTGTACCTCAAGGGGAGCAGACAGACATCCCACGGGGGCATGCAGGATCTAGTTTGATAGCAATATAAATTAGATTCAAATATTATATATATCCTTTCTATCTTGTTTGATTGTGTTTTTTGTGGATTTTTTACTTCTACATTTTTGTAATTTATTCCATATTTGCTCATGACCAGCAGACACAGGAAATGAGGGGACCAAGAGAGAGGAGTATGACATACTGCAAAGGTCCCCAGATGGAATCAAATTAGGGACATCGCGGTAATATGGTGTGTGAGTTGTCGCCACCGGACGCGTCAAATATGTTCGTGACATTTTTCGTGATTTGTATTACTCTTCTTTTGTTGACAATCTAAGCTTGAGCGTACAGAAAACCAGACATGTCCGTGATAAATAAATGTAATCTTCTGAATCAGATCTCAGGTGTTCGATATTAATGTCAAACGTCAGCTTCTCATCAAACATGAGAGATTATCGAAATTATTTATATCAGAAATAACAAGCCCTGGATAAAAGATGATACTTTCATGCAGGTGCAGGTAGAACCAATTACCCAGCCCACACAAACAATCAGGTCTCAGATTGCAGCCTGTGGAGAGTCCTGGGTATTGAAAATAGAATTTCAGGATAGGGTGTGCGAGCATGCGTGGCCCATTATAATTGAGCAGAAGTACACATGATGAAAATGAAATTCCCTGGGACAGGAGGCAGCTGTTCTGGAATGCTGCTGTCCACTTGACCTTTGCTCTCTGTGAATATGACAGGCGGGTGGTGTGAGTGAGGCATCTGTTGAGATAGTTTACCCTTGGTTGGATTCCAAAAACAGTCCAGCCCATGCCTGGCATACAGGTGGACTCAGATACAGAGACATTCTGCTTGTTTTCTCTCCACCTCTCCCTCCCTACAGTGGTGGAAATAAAAACAGTTCCTTTTGACATCTCCCCAGCCATTTGGATTTCACGGTTTCACCTCTGCAGTTGTGAAAGACACAGTTGCAGCTTGTGAGGCCTCATTAGGATTCAGACAGATGGAACTTTCTTAGCTCTCTCTCCCTTGTTTTCTTTCTTCACACTTTGTCATTTATTCATTTGTTTGAGGGTGCAGGGCACAAGGTGTTGGCTCAAGAACACAGGACAAACAAAAGACCATATGCCTTGAGAAGAAACACTTTTTATGTAATTTCCATATGTGCAAAGGTTATTTGAAAGTAACTACAACAGCTGAAAGACTATTTCAGTGTGGATTTTACATTAGAGTGAGACTGAAAGAGAGAAAGTCCGTCACCCATTTAAATTTTCCTCTGGAGATAAATGCTAATCTTTGTTTAAAACCAAACTGAATGTAAATGAGTGAACTACATTTACCATTGTTTCCCCTTCATTTGAACAAGACTTGTAGATTTAACCTTGGATTTGAAGTCCAATTGTAATTTGATTCTTCTCAGTTTTCGTGTAAAAAAACAAGGTCTATAACTGGACAAAAGACAGTTACACTTAGGTCTAAGCACCCAAAACAAGTCAGAACCACCTCTGGGCAATCAGGAAGACAGGGCCATCACTCAATAGAGCACCTGTATGTATGCTTGGAAGACTGAACCCCTCCTGCAGTTTGTTAAACAATTCTATAGCTTTGCCAAGATAGACACTATCTGTCCAGCTGCCCTGCACTATCCAATCAAGTTGCACCAACCAGAGCAAATCGCAATCTGTCGCGTCTGACCAATTCTACATCGAGTGATACCCAGCTGGAAACATGCTTAAGTTTAGGCTACATAGTTAGGTTTTAGAAAAACTCAAGTTTGGGCTAAAAATGAATACCGTAAATTCCGGCATATAAGCCGCTACTTTTTTTCACACGCTTTGAGACTGCGGCTTTTACAACGATGCGGCTAATTTATGGAAGAAGACGCGAACATCCGGGTGTCGGGCACGCAAGAGGAGGATCACGGGGCAACCCCTGTAGAGGATGACGACTCCGAGACCCCGCGCGCATCAGACGCGGCCGCGGACACGAGCGTGTCGGCCGCTGAGACGAGCGTGTCGGCCGCTGAGACGAGCGTGTCGCCCGCTCTGCCCGGGGAGAGCCCGCTCGCGTTCGGGGAGCTGCTCGTCGCGAGTACCGCAAGAAGGGCCGCGTGGAGTTCAGGAAGATGTTCGAGCTTCAGACGGGGGCGCACTGCAGAGCAGCTGGGGGGTGGTCCCGCACGATGACGTGGCCGGGGACACCTGCGGCTTATAGACAAGTGCGGCTTATTTATGTACAATTTCTTTTTTCTTTTAAAAATTAGCAGGTGCGGCCTATATATATAGGTGCGCTCTATAGTCCGGAAATTACGGTACATAAACAAAGCATGATGTAAACAAAGTAACAAATACGGGAAACGCTACACAAACATCACTAATGTAACCATTATAACTCAACACTTTGGAACTGAAGCCTACGGATCACATTTTAAAATGAACCACCACGTCACAAAAGAAAAAAACATGGCCCTAAATAAAAAAGATTAACTTTTGTGACAATTGTGGAAGGCAGAAAAGGCACACTTTTCCAAAGTCTTTCCACGGTGAGCATGATAAAAAAAACAAACATCATGTCTAACATTCTCAGTGTATTTGTATCTATTGGAATATTCTTCTTTAAGCCGACCGTGGCTCATGGGGTAGAGCGGGTTGTCCGGTAACCGCAAGGTTAATCAAGTTTGATCCTTGATTACGTGTGCTGTGCACAGACACAGACTCAGTCTTAGTTAGGGTAGGATGTGGCTGATATTAGTCTCTATCAGACTGGTATTTGGCCTTTTTCTTCTTTTCTTTTTGTAAAATAGAGTTAGTTTGTTCTGCTTTTTTATTGTTTTGCCTTGTTTGTCTTTTATGGGGAGTTTCATTCAGAGATTACTGGCATTTGCTTGCTGTTTCATAAAAAAGGTATCTTGGAATGGTGAATATTTTACACTCAGTGTGTCATGACCAGGTGTTGCTCTATAACATAACATCTGTTATAGTCTGCTCCCTTAATATGGCTGTAAAAAACCAGTACGCGAAATAGGATAGTGTCCTTTTTCACAAAGGAAAATGTTTCTGTTGCAATGTTTAAATGAAAAAGAGCATAAAAAGCTTAAGAAGGACTGGGTAGGACAAGTGTATTCCTCCTCCTTTAATGGTAAAAGTAGAGGTGTGGCAATATTAATACATAATAATCTACCTCTTGTTGTTAATCACTTTGAGGTTGACCCGAATGGTTGCTATGTGTTAATTTGTGAACTCTTTAATGGTGAAAAAATAACTATTCTTAATGTATATGCTGTTCTTAATATTGATACATCCATTTTTACTACCATGACTATACAGTAGCAGTCCTTTAAAATGGGGGTGACTGGAACTGTGTAATGGACAATACACTAGATCAAAATCCTGGTTTTAATACAACTAAGAGGAATCCTCGTCAAAGAGCCTTGCAGAATATGTTGGAGGAGGTTAGTGTTGTAGATATATGGAGGCTAATGCACCCCTACGCTAAAGAGCACACGTTTTTCTCTAATCCACATGAAACATATTCAAGAATTTATTTTATTTTGGTATATAAAATATGTACAGAGCTTATTACAAGAAGCAGTATTGGTAATATCCATATATCAGATCACGCCCCCATTTCAATAGATATTTCTATTACTAATTCCTATAAGCACAGACATGCCTGGCAGTCTAATAGGTCAATATTATCAGACGCAGATTTTTGTAATATGGCAATTCTTAGGAATGAATGATAATGGGGAAACTGATCCATCAAACTTATGGGAAACTACAAAGGCCTATTTACAAGGTATAATTATATCTTACTGTGCTACTAGAAAGAAGAAAATAATTAAAGAACAGAGAAGACTTGAGTTAAAGCTGCAAGATGCTGAATCTTAGCAGAAATGTACTTTGTCTAAGAACAGCTGGGACAAAGTCTTAGTTGCCCAATCAGCACTTAACACATTGCAATCTCAAAAAGCTGAAAAAGCTTTATTCCTACAGAAGCATAAGAGATATGAATATGGAAATAAAGCAGGGCATTATTTGGCTAATTTAATTAATAACAAAAAACCTAGCATTGCAATTTCAAAATTGAAAGATAAAAATGGGAAATTGTCCTCTGAGATTGCAGATGTTTATACTGTTTACACTTCTTTTGTTCCCTATATAAATCTGAGAACTCAGGAATAGGATGAATACTTTCTTTCAAAAACTTGAGCTACCTAAGGTTGGTAATATCGATAGGAATCTGAAAGATCAATTACTTCTTTAAAAAATGATACGGCTTGTGGTCCAGATGGCTTCCCCTCCGAGGTATATAAGACCTTTAAATCAATATTTGCACCTGTACTAACAAAAATGTTCTAGCATTCTTCTAAGGCTAGGAAACCACCAAAATCAATGCAGCTGGCCACTATCAAGGTAATACCTAAAGAACAGAAAGACCCACAGATTCCCTCATCATATAGACCTTTATCAATTCAAAAATATTTGCCAATATTTTGGCAACACGTCTTAATTTAGTGCTGCCCAAGTTAGTTACCACTGATCAAACTGGATTTGTTCGAAACCGCCAATCCCACTCAAATATACAAAGACTGTTGGCCATCATGCAGTGTATGGGTATAAAAAGAAGAATGCGGTAGCAGTTACTTTAGATGCTGAAAAAGCATTTGGCCGAGTAGAATGGAATTACTTATTCAGAATACTGAATTTTCCTTTGGTGATATTTTCATTGATTGGGTCAAATTGCTTTACGAATCTCCACAAGCTGCTGTAACAGTTAATGGTTTGACATCCCAGGTATTTCCATTAGAGAGAGGCACCAAACAGGGCTGCCCCCTGTCCCCTTTACTTTTTGCTCTGATTATAGAACCTCTTGCCGAAACTGTAAGAGCAAGTGATCAGATAAAGGGCATTCAAACAAATACCAGAACAGAAAAAAATGTCATTATATACAGATGACATGCTTTTATTTATGAATGAACCATCTACATCTATACCAACTTTAATCAGGACTGACCACAAATGTTGAGTTAGACAAACAACATTATTTAAAAGCAATGGTGAACAGGGAGGTCTTTAGCTTAGATTTGAAAGTAGTCATTATCTCAAGTCTTAGTTCTTCTGGAAAATTCTTCCACATTTGAGCAGCATGAACGCTTAAGGCAGCTTCACCGTGTTTAGTTTTAACTCAGTGAACAGCCAGTGATCCAGAGCCAGCCCACCTGAGAGGTCTGCAAGGTTCATCCTGGGACAGGAGTTCTGATAAATATCCAGGACCTAAACCTTTGAGTGATTTATGGCGCTAGAAATAAATGGCTGTGTTCAGAATCGCATATGTACTATCTATTCATAATAAGTTTGAAATAAAATGGAGAGTGTAGTGCATTCATACTGCATATTAGGTGGACTTTGCGTATGCAAGATACTACACTGCTCCAAAAATTTTAATAAAAATCATCACATTATAACACCAATTTAGTTAAACTTCTGAGATCAATCCAGTTAGGAAACGTAAGCAATGTGAATCGATTTCAGCTGCTTTGGTGCAAAGGAAAGCGACGACAGCTGGACAGGAGAGGCAGCAGGAGTGGTTTTGCAGGTGGCGGCCACAGGCCATTTCTTTCTCCCTATCCTTCCTGGCTGATTTGTGTCTATAGTTACATTTTGCTATTGCCCTTGGCACTACTGGTAGCATGAGGCGGTACCTGCAAGCTATTCCGGTTGCACAGGTAGTCCAGCTCCACCAGGATGGCACATCCAAACGAGCCGCCGCAAGGTTTGCTGTGTCACCCAGCACAGTCTCAAGAGTATGGAGGAGATACCAGGAGATGTGCCATTACACAAGGAGAACTGGACAGGGCTGTAGAAGTAGAAGAAGAACAACCCAACAACAGGACCGGTATCGGCTCCTTTGTGCGAGGAGGAGCACTACCAGAGCCCCACAAAATGACTTCCAGCTAACCAAACTGAAACAGACTCCATGAGGGTGGCATGAGGGCTCGATGTCCATTTGCAAGACAACATCAGAACTGGCAGGTTCTCCATTGGCCCCCCCATTTTCTTCACAGATGAGAGCAGGTTCACAATTACCACATGTGACAGACATGAAAGAGTCTGGAGACGCCGTGAAAAACATGCTGCCTGCAACATCATCCAGCATGACCGGTTTGGCATTAGTTCAGTGATGGTCTGGAGAGGCATATCCTTGGAGGGTCGCAAACCCCCACGTGCCAGCCAACGTTACCCTGACTGCTGTTAGGTACCTGGCAGTGACGTGCGGTGAGGTTCGTGGCTGGTGAGGCACTGACTCTTGATGTTTTCAGAGATGGGACGAAGGTGCCGTCGCTTGAGCATACTTCAGTGTGCTGTTGATAAAATCATACTTAATCATCCATTTAATAGGCAGTAAGCACTACATACTGATTGAGTAGGTACCATGTTAGTAAGCGATTTCGAACACAGCCATGGTATACTATAGCTCAGGTGATCTTTGGTTGCGCTCGGCCTGACTGAACCTATTCGTAATCCTTTAATGGATGGTGGCCAATATACCATAGACCGTTTTCAAAATGTACCCAGCCGTCTCATTACAGAGAATGGAAGAGGAAAGCGTTGTAAAGGCAAGATGTGTCATGAGGAAAAGCAGCTACTTGAAGGTGAAAGGTAAAGAAGGGCAGGTCATGAGAAATCTAAGAACTGAAAGAAAAAAGTGATTAGAACAGAAGGAAACTTAGGAATCTTAAGTGACAAAAAAAGGAAGAAAGGACAGACTTGAGTTCAGACATACATTTACACCATATAATGGAAATAATTTGCGAGGTTGGGTGTGTGTGACGTGTGTGTTGGATGGTGGTAACTAATCAGTCCTCTTTGTAAACAATTGGAGATTGACAGCCAAATCTGGGAGAATATTATGGACTGGGCTTAAAGGCTCAGGCTTTTCTTAGAATACAATTTGCAGAGTGCAGTGGTATAAATCACAGTTAACCCTCTAGTGTGTGTCAGTGAGTGTGTGTGTGTGTGTTGAAATATAAATGAGAAGTCTAGTATGGGGTTGTGGAGTTACAATTTACAAAGCTAACTGGGACCAGCTGGAAGGACAGATAATCAGAGTCTATAGCATCATTATAGTATTATGTTGTATTATATAGTATATATGTTCCAAACTCATTGCAAGGTTGAATAGTCCATTGATACAATTTTCAGTTAGTGTGGTTAAAGTTTTACCAGTGGTGGGCCGTCAGGGCCAGCAAGGCCTTCTCTGCTGGCCTAAACAGAATCGCAAAGTTATAGCTATTTTATAATTTAATAATTTTTCTTAAATACACTACATGTATTATAATTTATAAAAATATTTTATCCCATTATCTTATTTTCTCATTGCACAGCTACCATCTTCTTCAGTTGCTCTGCTTCCAGTGCAAAAAAATGATACTTCGGACCATACACCATTTTCTTTGATATAACTTCATTTTTCAATTTTTCAATATATATTACATCCAAGCATAGTTTTTTTTACTTTAGACTAAACTAATTAACACTTTAACTTTGTAACAAGCAATATTATTAACCAGTGGCGGGCCGTGGATTTTATACCTGGGCCTTCAGTGCTGTCCTACTACAGTTGAATTACCTCCTAATAACCTCATTATGACACATCAATCCAGCAAACCTGCAGCGGATCCACGCATTCCACCACACAAGAGCAGGAGCCATTCAAATATTATTCATAAAAGCGACACGATAGACAAACGAACAGTAGTAACGTTACTATGTAAACAAACACACGCAGTTTGTCACTTACCCAAACTTAAAGAGTTTAATCCCAGTACATCGTTTCACTTCCAGTAAGAAGTCCTTCTCGATTCATGGATGCCAGTGATGACAGTCGAGCCTCCCCAGTTGTATTTCGCCGGTCTGCTGCGGCAGGTTCGCAGCCGGGATCCCTCCTCCGTCGGGGGAACCGGCCGCTTGCCGGGCCGTGGTTGTGGAGCTGTTTCCCTGCGAACGTGTTCGTTGAGTTGTAGATCCACATTCTCTGCACTGGCTCCCTGTAAAATCTAGAATATAATTTAAAATCCTTCTTCTCACCTATAAAGCCCTTATTGGTCAGACACCATCATATCTTAACCTTTTGTTGACGAGAGGGTCCCCAGCTCGTGTACTAACAAAAACTAAGAAAAGAGATCATATTACTCCTGTATTAGCTTCTCTGCACTGGCTCCCTGTAAAATCTAGAATAGAATATAAAATCCTTCTCCTCACCTACAAAGCCCTAATTGGTCAGGCACCATCATATCTTAAGGAGCTTATAGTACCATATTACCCTACTAGAGAGCTGCGCTCCCTAAATTCAGGGTTACTTGTGGTTCCTAGAATCTTAAAAAGTAGGATGGGAACCAGAGCCTTCAGTTATCAAGCTCCTCTTCTTTGGAACCAGCTTCCAGTTTCAGTCCAGGAGGGAGACACACTCGCCACATTTAAGAGTAGGCTTAAAACTTTACTTTTTGATAACGCTTATAGTTAGGGCTGGCTCAGGTTTATAGTTGGGGCTGGCTCAGGTTTGCCTTGGACCAGCCCCTAGAAACGCTGCTATAGGCCTAGACTGCCGGGGGACTTCCTAGGATACACTGAGCTCCTATCTCCTTCTGTATGAATTCATGCCCCATTGATGGACATTAGTAAACACTTTGTGCTTTCTTGCCTCACAGGTTTCCAGGGATCGTGGTTTTATCTGGATCCTGGTCCTTCCTCCCGCCATGGCCCTGCTGACATCCGCTGCTAATATCATTTTTATTATTACTCACATTCCTATTTTATATTACCGATACCATTAACGCACATTACTGACTTTGCTTCTTCACCAGAGTCTCTGTGCTTTCTCTCCTCACAGGTTTCCGTGGATCCTGGTTATACCTGGACCTGGTCTTGCCTCCCTCTGTGGTTCTGTCATATGCATTGAATGTGTTGTAACTCTGTTATGTTGTTCATTCTGTACACATGACATCTATTACAATTCTGTCCATCCTGGGAGAGGGATCCCTCCTCTGTTGCTCTCCCACAGGTTTCTCCCTCTTTTCTCCCCGTTAACAGGGTTTTTTGGGGGAGTTTTTCATGTTCCGATGTTCTGGGACAGAGGATGTCGTATGTGTACAGATTGTAAAGCCCTCTGAGGCAAATTTGTGATTTTGGGCTATACAAAAATAAATTGAATTGAATAGGACAACGTTGGTATCGGAAACTCTCTTGGCCACATCTTAATCTTGTAGAGACAGAGCTGGCGGGTGAGGACAGGAGCTCTGTGTCATCTGATTGAGTACACACTGACTCAGTGAGATTAAATCCTTGGCTGCAAGTTTTTCTGATGACCTTGACAATTGTCAAATCCTCAAGTTCAGTAGATGTCAAGTTCACTAGTGCATCTCCAAAGTCTCTGTCTTGGTACTGCAGTCTAAAATTCCCATTTAACCCACACACTATCCTGACTTCATCCAACAGATGCTCCATTGTCTGTGGAATTCCATCAGGCTGAATTAGCTTCCCGGTGTCATCAGGATTCAGAATAACTCGCAACTTTGCTGGCCTTTTCCAGGATCTATTAAAAACATGAATAAAAACAGTAATATTAGTTGCACAACAATGGCCGTAACTTCATATTTACAAATTCATTGATTCACAATTTAGCTTTTCACAATTCCAGTGGGAAAAAAAACAACAACTTCTCCAGGAGTCGGTATGACCAAGTCATAAGCTCAATAATGTTCCAGGTACCAGGCATACCATTTTTTGACAATGAAAATTAGTTCCTCTTGTAGAACAATCAAATGAGCTATTTCCCAAAACTCTGGAAGTCCAGCCATCAACCCATGGGCTACCACCATTCCAGTCCTATTTAAAGCTGCTCTAGGGTACATTTTTTGCCAGGTTCACAGTGTCCATACGTGGGTGTTTCTGTTTCACTGCAAGTGCAATATCTTAATTATTCATATCAAGGGGAAGTGTTGAAACCTCAGTAGCCTCCAAAACTGGCTTAGAAAATCCACACATGTACAGATTATATGCAGTCTGAAATTGGTGCCTTTGCGCTAATGAGTACAGTACATTTTTCTAACCGTTTGTATGACGGATAACTCTTTTGAAGAAGCTATGTTTTGATTCAAATCTCATAGTCCATAGTGCAACAAGGGGGCTAAACTGGTGTATGAAAGGTGGATAATACTTCAAGTTGTGATGTTTGTGGCGAATTCTTTGGGGAAAAACCTCTCGGAATACTGTCCTGTGTTAAGATATCTTGAAATCAAGATAAGAAATAGAGTCCTCAGTGTGAAAATGTGCAACAACAAGTTCTACAATGTCTTTTAATTCACAAAGGACCTGCCACACTGGTTTGTTTGAAGGAACTCTGGTTCCGATCAAGAGAGGAAGAAATCTCAGTAGGCTCCAATTCTCGTGGGCATTTCCGCCAATTGTTCTTTTTGTGGCATAGGTGGTTGGCACAAGATGAGGACAATTTGTCTTATCAGTCCACATAAATGGAAATGTTGTTATGGCTTCATTAAAATTGACTACGGTAAAATAATTTTTAGAAATGAACACAGGAAGACTCAACAGAGATAATACCTTCATAGAGATCATGAGCTATATCTATCACACTAAAATATGACAGATGTTCTGACTGCACACACTTCTTACGCAAAATGCTCCTGAATTAACTTCTTTTGTTTGACTTCTGTCATAACCATAGCACTTAACATCCTCACTATAGCTAAGTGCAGCTAAATTAGACAGTGATGAGTGAAAACTACTTGGTAAGTTCCCCAATTCCATCACTTCTATAGAAAAATAATTGGAGGTATACAGTGCAATGGCAGGTGTATCCATCCATTCCAGTTCAGTGGCACTTACTTTCTGTGACTCAATATAGGGACTTAAAATCAAATCGATGTGCTCATATCTTAGCTTTCTTGTTCTGTCACCCTCCTCTGAATTCTCCTGGCTGAACCTAAACTCATTGTTTTGTTCCCCCCCCCCCCTCAAAATAGTTACTTTTGAGTTTGCCAGATATTCTTTGAAACGTCTGTATGGCGTTTACATTTTTTTCAGATCGGCATGAAACACTAAGCTGATTGATTGGGAAGGGTAGTTTACTATGAGGAGAAACAAAATGAAAACACAGTAGAGAGCAGAGGCTGGGCAGACGCACTGTGAATCGCTGGCTTAGTCCAGTGTGAAGGACCCCGAGTCGCTTCCTAACAAACCTGGGGCCCCGTCTCAGAGTGTGCTCGAATTTACTGAGCTTCCAGCCAGCCATGACTGCCACACCTGCTCAGGGCACGCAGAGGAACAGCCTGTTCCAACAGCCTGTAATGATTAGTAATGTCTAATTACCAACCCTACCAACATCAGGAGCTCTCCATCAGCTCTGCAACAAGCAGCCATGTGATAAATGCATCACCATGGAAGAAGAAAAACAGCTATTTTTTATTCATTACAATTGATTTAAATATAGTAAATACATTCAAATCATGTTCTCTGATTATAAGTGTACTTTGCACTTTGCAAAAGTCAAACATTTAAAGATGAAAGCCATTCATTAGATCATTACATTGGTTTCTTGAAACTATTCTGTAATACTCACTGGATATAATGCTCACAGGCGATTGCTTACACATTGCTCATTGTGTACATTTTTTTTAATTTTCTGTGAAAGATTGTTCCAGTGCTGTGCGTCTTACTCACATTTCAGTGACCACAAAAATACACAGCTAATGTTTTTGCCAAACAGAAAACAAAGAAAAGTAGAATTTCAGTACAAATCTCAATATAATAAGCTACTGTAATCTCGCTGATACAAAAATAATTATAATTACAGTGCAGAGGTCAACAATAAATTAGTATTGCAAGGGATGTTGGATGGTTTATGGATCCTGCCTTCTGAGGGTCTGGTCAGCCATCACGTCTTGCTCTACCTCCTCAAAAAGAGGTGAGCTTCCCTGAGGTCCATTTGTAGCGCTAAGGCTCTGACTGCTTGGTCTTCAGTTAGTTGTTGTTGATAACTTGTTAAGGTTTGTGGTGGGACGTTGAGGACAGTAGGTGAGTTGGGGTACCCGTTACATTTTACACGTAGTTCACTTGTGTCTAGATACTTTAGGATCATTGGCTGGTGCCACCCCTGTATTTGTTTTGGTGAAGCTATTTTTAGATAAGCAAGTAAAGCCATTTTGTCTTCAGAGGTAGAAGTTCGTCAGGTCTAATTTTGTGATATTGATTTCTATTCATTTGGCACGGCTACTTTGTTCCATCCTCTCCCACATTGTTTGAGAGCCTTGGTTTATAAGTATCTGAGTTTTAATTGAATCACCTTAATTGTTACTTCTACTCTTGACTCTTATATTCTTTGGTTGTCATGTTATCAACTCAACTTTTCCCTAGACTAAAAAAGGGGACATAACAGAGTAAGACCAGATCTGGGTAAAATAAGACCAGTGTTCCTGTAATGAAGACCCTCTCCATTACAAGCGATGGGTTTCAAGGAAATAAGACACACTAAGGGTTGAATGTTTTATTGTACCGTTGTTCTGGTGGATGTTATGTTCTCAGGTATAGTTATTGAAGGTTGGGCCTGTATATACAAACATATTATTAGTTTGGTTATCTTTACAAAAGGATTGAGTATAACCTGTTGTTTAATAGCGTTGTCAAATAACATGTATATTCAAATCACTTACCTCTGCTGTGTCTCCTCTCCAGGGCCTAAAAGAGTCCCCTGGGTACATGAGCAGCATTTTATAGTTCCGGAGGTACCATTTATTAATTAGTAGAGGGGAGGTAGTAAAACTGAATTACCTGTTCGGGCTTTATATGATCTCTATTGTGATGTGTAACCACAATAGAGATCATACAGATAATTGACATTAGGATGTTAGGAATCCATTTTAATGTAGTTGTTATAGTTTAGGTAATTGTGTTGTCAGGTAAGGGGCATAGTTACCTATATTGTAGTGGGGTTGAGGTCCTCGTCAGTGGCAGGCTATATAAGGCTGCCATATTAAATCTAGTCTGTCGCTGCCAGGACCACATGCTGCCCGTGGTCCACCATGTAATGAGCTGTGCCATGTATTTGTTATTATTGTCAGTGAAATAAACACTAATGGGCAGGTGACACCTTGCATGGTAGCCCCTGTCATCAGTGTGTGAATGGGTGTTATGTGCCGTGTTGTCTTTGTGCCATCTCTCTATCCCATACCCAGTGTCCATTCAGGTGCAGCCTTTTTCCCTGCCTGCCAGCTGCAGAGCGTGAGTGGCTGCGCTGGATTACCAATTAGTGCCACAGGGTTAAAAAGAGAGGAGCTCCATACGGATAACGCCGTGGGCCAAGGAGCAGCAGTGAAGCTGGGTGTGGATCGCCGTTGTCTGTTGTTTATACTATTGTGGTCTTTTGGAGTTTGTTATCACTACTGTCAATTAGTGTCGCTTGCTTGTTGTAAGTAAGTAGTTTTCCGTTGTTGCCTTGTGAGCACTTAATCTTTTGGTTAATAAATACTCTTTTGTTAAACTCATCCGTTGCTCATTCTCTCTTTCCCCGGTAATTTTTACATTGTTACTCCCCTCATCCCTTGGACTCAAAAGGGGAACGTAACAATTGGGGGCTCGTCCGGGATGTGAAAGAGTTGATTGTGTAATTGATAAGCGTGTGTTTTCCTTGTGCCGAGTGTCTCCGGTGGTTTTCGCTGTATGTCTGTTGTATAGTCTGTTAAGCATAATATGCCTCAGCTTCCTCAGACTAGACAGATGAGTGTCCAGCTGGGCTTATCAGTCTCTCCTTCGGGCACTCTGTTGTTATTTTGCCTTTCTTGTTTTCGGAGTAATCCTGGGTGGGGATAAGTCCCTGACGGAGGTAGGCGTTTCAGGGTTTCGACCGCTGATGTTTGCCTTTCAAGTAGCCTCGAGCCCGGCACGCTCCAGAAGATAGGTAGGTAAAGTTTTGATTAGGCAGGATCTCGGGAAGTTGTTTTTTGCTGAGACTGCAGTTAACACTGATGTTTACTGGTGTGTGGCATCCGGTGTCAACATTTATCGCGTTGGTCACTTGTGTGTACCAGTGGTGGGCCATGCATTTTATACCTGGGCCTTCAGTGCTGTCCTTCTACAGTTGAACCTCCTCCTAATAACCTCATTATGACACCACAGCTACGGGTTATTATTTGTTTCGATAGGGTGTAACAATACACGTATTCGTATTAAACGGCTCGGTATGAGGCTTGCGAACCGACCAAAACGTTTGAATAACACTAGTGCATTTGGAAAATGCAGAAGCTTAAATTGTGGGAAATATGTTTTCGGTGGACTTCGCTCAAACTGGCAACCCATCACGTAAGAGACACTCTGACCCCGGAAACAAAACATTGTACCCTGGTGAGGCACGTGTGTTCTGGAAGGCGTGCTAAACTAACTTAGCAGGAAATCAACAGCAGCACACAAGCTACAAACTCTCCCCGCAGCGTTTAGCTGTTCCCTACCGATTAAAACAGGGCTAAAGCAATCGCCACACAATCCCCATTTCTCCAGACCATAATTTTTGCTTTGTTAAAGAAAACAGCCCAAACAGAGAATCAAATGTCCGACCTTAATACCACGCATGACGGGATGCTTCGTCATTAACGGGCAATGCATAAAGTCAAAATCAATGTAATTAACACAATGACAAGAACAAACTCACAGAACCAGTCAAGAAAGCATGATCAATCAATCCAGCAAACCTGCGGTGCTAAAACACATATTAATCCACACACTGAAGAGCAATGGCCATTCAAATATTATTCACATCAGAGGGAACAATATTAACCATAACATAAAAACGACAAGATAGACAAATTAACACAGTAGTAACGCTGCTGCAGATGTAAAAACACAAAAGCACTTCACTTACCAAAGCTGCTGTTCTCTTCAACAAAAAGTCCATCCTCCTTTATTTGTTTACAAAGAGTTTAATGACGCGGTTGTACAGAACATCGGTGCGGTTCAGTTCCAGCCAGAGTTCCTCCTGCGAACGTGTTTGTTGAGTTGTAGATCCACTCATGTCTCCATGAAAGTTTTCAAAAGCACCGTAGCTTGTAAGTGTCCTGCAGTGCTATGGTGTCGTGTTGCTGCCTTGGTTAGCCACCTCAGGTTAGCGTAGCGTAGCTCCAAACACCAAGATGCTCAGTTGCAAATAAAACGCATTCTTAGCCATAACATGTGCAACGCATCTCCGACGCTATCAGCCAGAAATACCGTTCGTAGAAATCCTTTTCCTGGCTGAGTCAGGGCTGCTAGCTGTAGGGTTGGCCGACCCTTTCTTACCATGTCCATTTTTTCTGGAAATGTCCTTGAGAAATCCGTTTCTCCTCCTTCAGCATTGAGTGTTAAAACAACAAAGCTAGGTTAAAAAAAAAATATCTACACCAAGCAAAACGCAAAAAATGTCAATGTCATAACTTCTTACATATCTTTCAACTTGAACTCTTACTACTAATACTAACTTCTGCTAGCTGCTTCAGCGCCAAAACAGTCACGTTAGCCCACTGACCAATCACACCGCACGTTATTGCTGAGCTGCACGTTAATGTTGACGTACTTGTAGACTACGCCCAACATGTCAAACTAAAGATCTGATTGGTTGAATACTATGACAATCAACAATATTGTCCCAATATACATTAATCTGCAAAGTCTACCTAGAGGGCCTCGGGCCTCTCTTCTTAACTAGAGACAGAGGCGAAATCTGATTGGATAAAAGCTCTCCTTAAAACAAGCTGTGCTGGAAGCAGAGCAACAGAGGAAGACAGTAGCTGTGCAATGAAAAAATGAGCTAATGGGAAACAAAATTTGAATACATGTAGTGTATTTGTGAAAAATTATAAAATATCTTTATGATTCTGTTTAGGCCAGCAGAGAAGGTTTTGCTGGCCCTGACGCCCCACCACTGGTGTGTACATGTCAGTTGATTGTAGCTCATGAGCTAACTCAGCTCAGTGATTTAACGGTAACGTTAGCGCCATTGCTAGCGGTGAGCTAGTGCTGCTGTGTGGTTTTTTTTCACCAGGGTTGTTATGGCAGCTTTTGATATGGAGGAGTTTGTGCCTAATCCTTCTCTCACTCAGTCCGAGAAGTGCAAGAAGAGTGATTTGCGGGAGATGGCAATGTATTATTGTGTCCCTATCTCAAGTTCACTTTGAAGCCGCACACATTGCTCCAGTTTGAACCCTTTTCTTCAGTCATCTCCTGGTTCTAGGTTTGAGTGGTCAGAAGAATAGAAAAGAGATCTACAAGTACAGTCCATTTACAATGTTAGCAGAATACAGTAGATATACACTAGCACTGCCTCCATGATTCAGATTCAGATACAGATCATGGGTATAAGTGTGAAACCAGCTCCAGTTCCGATCCCTGAGACCGGAGAAAGTGTAGCAACATCCTGGCCACGCCAAGCAACACACCTTACAAATAAAAGCAATACTAATAATATAATACAAGCAGTTATCAGAGTTGTCTTATTAATGGTGCACCATTTTTTAGTGGTTGCACATACATGGCAATACACAACATGAAATCAAGAAAGTAATAACATTTTCATAAAAAGAAAAAGAGAGCTATTAACCGGACCTAGCCCAGATGTTACCAGGAGTCACCAACAAACATCCTGCCCAACAATGACATACAATGCATTAGAGCACACAAACACTGCCATAAAATAATATGCATGCAAGATGCTGCAATTAATTAATTCTGCAAGCAAGAGAATGCAGCAACAACCTAACATTTTCCTGCCTGCTCATTTACCCGTTTTCATGTCTGGGACTTGCAACACATTCTTAAGATGTATTTTCCCGAACAATCTCTACAAAGTAGGAGCTTGTAGTTTTCCTTATGTTGCAGCATATGTTCTTTCTTCTATGCGACATAGTAATTTAATTGCTTCGCTAGGAAATCGCTTTGCTCAGTCTACTTGATTCCACTTAATTGAACATTTTCATTAAGTAAGTAATTAACAGACGCAGTATGTTGTTTAAAGTTTAGTTTGAACTTTTTATTTCACACTTGTAGATATTTTCACATCTACATGTAACTTCATTGGACACATTGTCATAGAGAAGTATTTATTTGGCCATACGGTTCAGATCTTAGCTTTACATATGTTAATGGTGTCATCAGTGTTTGAAGTTCCTGTCTATTGCTGTTTTATCAGAATCGTGTGGATTGATATCTTTCTTGACTTGCTGACTTCCAGCTATTTGTTGACATCTCTTCTCAATCACACTCAGATTAGATAAAAATGAATTTAATACTTAAAAGGTATAATCTAAACTATATGGTGAACACCTTAATTTACAGTATCTTTAAAACAGGGAGAGAGGTAACAAAAGAGGAACAGAATCCACAAAAGTGTTTCTGGGATGTTCTGGTTGTCTCTGCTGGATGATTCATATCCATTTGCTTCAAATCGACTGGATCCTTACACAGTCACATGCATGTGTACGTGTGTCTGTGTGGTACTTAACTTTCTATCCAACAGTGGACTTCTGCATTGTTACACAATCACTAACAGGGGACTCCTTAGCCAACAAGGGATTTTTTGGAAGTCACTTGTTGGTCATGCTCCAAATCATGCTGAACACCCTCTGTTGATTCTTTTTAAATTTTGTATTAAGATGGGACTTGCAGGTCTGAGTGTTTAAGTTCATGCTTACTACTGCTCCTGCTGGCTGGAGCAGGGATGAAACGGCTCACTCACACACAGCGTTTTTTTTACACCCCTCACTTATGTGAATGGCTTACATTCCCAGGCCAGTCATCAGACTGCAGAGGGGCTAGTAGACAGGCTACTTATTGATGAAACCAGTCTCTTGAAATATGATTTGTTATTATGTTTTTCTAACCAAATATAACAGCTCACCTCTAGTGGATATCTTAGGTTTCAAGCTCTACCTTGTATTAAAGTTAGGGTTACCCAGAAGGCAGGAGAGTAATAAGTATTTCAAAAGAAATGTTGAAAATCAACCAGGATCAAATTAGACATAAAGGTCTGCACTTTTAACTGTATAGAATGACAGAGGTCCACAATCACAAAAGTGAGCTGTTAGATAGCAGTGAGCGACATTCACACTCAAGCATGGATGAATATAAAAGAAGGAAACAAAATGGATGATTCTTATGGGAAAATAATAGTCTAAAAGTAGTGTAATTAATCTGTAGTTATATTTTTTAGTAAAGTGGAACCAGTAATGTCATTTTAGATTTTCTAAATTTAGCGTGTATGATGAAAACACATTGACAACGTATCCTATCATAATATCTGTAACTAAAGCAACAAATATAGTTAAGGTCATATTTCGGATATTGTTTTGAAGGTAAGGCCGTATAATTAAGGTATTATTAGACGAAGTGATGAGTCCCAGTACCTCCTATATGAGTCAATTTAAATAAATGGACTAGTACAGCGCTCTTGTAGTTTAACATGCACCTATTCATACACTGACGGCACGGTCTACCATCCAAAGTGCCACCTGCACATCAAGATCAATCTAATTATTCATACTCATTCATACACCGTAGGCACAGCCTACGACAAGGACTAGCCACAGTGGCCCCTAAGGATAAGTCAGCTCAAGGATGGCATATGTAAGGGGTGTAAACTGGTGCGATATCATAGTGATGGAACTGAGAGTTTGCATGAAGTGAAAGGCACAGGATGCTGCGTTTAGTTCAAACTGGTGATTCATCCCAGCTTTGTCAACTGAAATGTTTTGTTTGCCTCTATAGTTTAACTGGAATGTTAAAACTTTTAATGGGCATCCCTCAAGGAGTTCCTGAGATACCGTGTTATTGCTTGTAGGAGATTTAATAAATAATAATTAATATCAACATATGTATTGGTTATTGTTGAGGTTCAGGGACCCGTCGATACTGTGGGAGAGCCACACGTCTCCCGGCTGTGACAAACACTCAGCCGGTTCAAATTATGATCAATGGTATTTAATTTTACAGAAGTTAAAGCAATTGCAAAGTGAATCACACTATGTACACTATCGATAGAAATATGATCCGCGGAAAAGAGTTCACACACGCTCCAATCAGGAAGCTTGTTACCTGCAGGATGGAATGTGATGAAGTGGAAGAATGATTCCTTTGAATCTCCTTTCCTAGCTCGTAAAATATCTGTCTCAAATACAATTGGCTTAAATCCAGCTGACTCCTTCTTCGTTGTGACCTATTGGCTTTGGTCGGTTGCTCCTTCTGCGCGCGCATCCCTGTTAGGCCCTCTGCTCTGGTCCTGGTGTTCGCTGTAATGCCTGTCTTAAAATCCCTGTCAACTATTCTTTATAGATTAATACATTCAATAATTGTCTCTTATGGCTCAACACTTCTATAGTAAACATATTATACACTTGATAAGTATTCTGGTGACATTTCACATACTTTGACAATTTTTACAAGCATAATGTGGCATTCCACATGCTTCCTACATTTCACTATCCACCACTAGGGTCGCTATAAATCCTACTAAAAAACACTTCTAACTCTAATTCCTCACATTATGAATCATAAGCATTTTTGGAATTTATTGATTCATTTTAGATCAATATATGAATACACCATTCAGCAGTTGAGTTTGACCAGGGAAGATTATAAAGTAATTTCATATCAGTTTAACTTTTGTGTTGAAGAAAATAAACCTGAACATATTCCTTGGAGTGGAACAATATCCTTACAGTAATACAGACTATGGAAGTAATATGGAGACTCCCCCATTATAGAAAGTGACTTAGTCTGAAGTAGATGACCCATGGTGAACCATTTTTCTTCATGTTATTATTCTTTTACAAGAGAGTCAATGATCATATGAATATGAGACTGATGTTGGGACTTTCTGCTATTGTATCTTTGTTTTCCCCCTGTATTTGAAGTCTCGTTCAAAGGAATTCTATCATTAAGATTTTTAAAGCTAAAATAGAAACCTTTTCTTGAGTTTAAGCTGATGTGGCTGTTACCCCTGTGAGGTACCATCATGTTGACATGGATATAGACCACATAGTGTGTGATGCATAACTTACAACTTGTGGTCCACATGGTGCAGAGGGAGGTATCTATCCAGAGAGGCCTTGATAAAGCAACAACCGTGGTAAATCACTTTCGCAAGTGCTCCATTGAAACACAGGAAATATTGGACCAGTGAGGCCTTAATGTTGTGACAGCCCCAAATGCTGGTCAAGTACTTTCAACACGGTTGTACGACTCCTAAAGCTGAACATTGGATTGGACAGCTTGCTCTCTAGTGAGGGACAAGCATACATGACCTACTGCTGCCTTATGGGGAATACTACACTTCAGAGTGACACCATGTCCCTGGTGGTTTCTGTCCTCCTTGATCTCTGCTACCTTGCTGACTTTGAACAGAACACTAGCTACAAAGACCTTGCCACTCTTGAGCAGAAAGGACATTTGAACCACGTTTTGCTTGGCTGTTGGATCGAACCGATGAAAGGTTCTCGACATTTGCAGCAGCTGCCTGCTACATCCTTGATGATGTGGCTGATGACGATATCCAGTAACCTCTGAAACAGTCATCACAAAGACAGCATGAGGATCAGTGTGAAGATGATGCAGAAGAGGTAAATCTTAAGGAACCAGAAGCAGCACAATCCTCATCAAAGCAGCGAGTCAGTAGGTTTCTTTCAAATAGCCACATACGCACAAGGTTAAGACAGTGAACCTCCACAACTAGCATGAGGCAGCATATCAGAAAGTATAAGACAGAGATTTTCAAACCCAGCACTGATGTTGAATTAGAATAGGTCACCATGGTAGCTTACCTGGTAGAACAGGTGCCACATGTAATAAGGCTGGGTCCTCAGTTGAATCTGACCTACGACCCTTTGTTGCATGTAGTCTCTCCCTTTATTCTGGCTATTTTCATCTACACTTAAAAGGCAAAAAGCCCAAAATATTTTTTTTAAAGAAAAGAATGTTTACATTCCCTGCTATTGACAGTGTTTGATGTATATATGTGTATATATCAGTGGTGGGCCGTCAGGGCCTGCAAGGCCTTCTCCGCTGGCCTAAACAGAATCACAAAGTTATAGCTATTTTATAATTTAATAATTTTTCTTAAATACACTACATGTATTATAATTTATAAAAATATGTGTATATATATATATATCTATATATATCAGTGGCGGGCCGTGCATTTTATACCTGGGCCTTCACTGCTGTCCTGCAGCTGAACCATCTCCTAATAACCTCATGATGGTGCCACAGCTACGGTTATTATTTGTTTCTATGGGTGTAACAATACACGTATTCGTATTAAACCGTTCGGTACGAGGCTTACAAACCGAACAATACGTTCGGCAGCAACACGCATTCTGCTACACACTTGAGGGCACGGGCCATTCAGATATTAGATGTAAAAAAACAAACGCAGATCACTTACCAAATGCTGTTCACTTAAAGACAAACTCCATCCTCCTTTCTTTGTTGACAAAGAGTTTAATCCCACGGTTAAATCCCAACTGACATATCCATTTCTCCTCCTTCAGCCATTGAGTGTTAAAAAAACAAAGCTAGGTAAAAAAAAAAAAGACACAATGCAAAAAATTTCATAATTTCTTCCATATCTTTCAATTTGAACTCTTACTACTCAGACTAAGCCTCTGATGGCCACTTTAAGTTTCGTTTTCCAATAGTCACGTGCTCGCCCACTGACCAATCACAGCACACGCTGCACCTCACTGCAGAGCTGCACCTGAAAACTGAGCTGCACGTAATGCTGACATACTTGTAGGCCAACTAGAAGACTCTGGGACGTCAAAGAATACGCCCAACATGTCAAACTAAAGATCCGATTGGTTGAAGACTATGACAATCAACAATATCGTCCCCATTTACTTAAACTGCAAAGGGATTCACTTGTGAGTCTGAAGGCCTCTCTTCTTACCTAGAGACACAGGGGTGAAATCTGATTGGATAAAAGCTCTACTTAAAACAAGCTGCACTGGAAGCAGAGCAACTGAGGAAGACAGTAGCTGTGCAATGAGAAAATAAGATAATGGGAAAAATATTTTTATAAATTATAATACATGTAGTGTATTTATGAAAAATTATAAAATAGCTATAACTTTGTGATTCTGTTTAGGCCAGCATAGAAGGCCTTGCTGGCCCTGACGGCCCACCACTGATATATATAAATATGTTTAGTTAAGGTTGGTTAAGGAATATAAAGCAGTAGTCGGAGTAGACAAAAAGGTATGTAGGCATTGTTAAACGAGAAAGACATACGACAACGGCAATACATCGAGCATGTTTACACATATGAAGTGCCACCATCCCTGTCAGCGATAGGAGCCAAGGCACAACAACAACTTATCACTGTTTGTGACAGAATCAGATCGGGCTGAAGCTATTACCAAATCTATTGGGGTCTTTATTGCTGCAGACAAGACATGAGGCCATTCTCCGCTGTGAAAAACAAAGGATTTCAAATTCTGGTTAAAGTGCTTGAGCCACGCTACGAAAACCCCTCACGCACCCACTTCAGTGTGAAGATCGTTCCAGGCCTCTATGAAAAGGAAAAGACTGTGACCGCTCACATCATCACGGCGGAGTGGGAGATTCAAAGTCCGGTGCTGCAGACTCTGTGAGAGTCACACTTTTTGAAAAAAATATTATCTTAAATATTGTGGTTTTCATGTAAGACTATAGGACAAAGTTCTTTGCTTTAAGTGTTCTTGAAGTTCTTTGATTAATAAATGGAAAGCAAAGTAATATTTGTCCACCCCCCACTCCCTTTTCTTTGCTGATCCGAAAAATTATCCGATCCTTGACTCAAGAACCGTGAGTTTTGTGATCCGTTGCACCCCTAGTAGGCAGCTGCTGCTGCAAGTGAAGAGACGGTTGGATCCAAGAGCCAAACAAAATGCTGGTTCACGTCTTGTCTATTTCCTAAATTTTGTGTATTGGAACATTCAATTAGTTATGATTGGAAACACAGGACTAACTCGATTTTTTTTGCTTGTAGCAATGACATTGCATTTCTTATTCCAGAAGTCGACCGAAATAAAATAAGTAGTTTCAACACAAAATTCGGGTTGTATTTTTCAAACCACTTTTAGATTTAACTCAACAACATATTAATTATTTCCATTTTTGGGAAGAAAATGTAACCTAACATGCTGGGTCAAACCCATTACCAAACCCTGCTGGGTCGGTCAGTGTTTGATTTATTCCATAATATGTATTACCACATTATTCGGCTACCCACAAGCCTAACTCTTGAAAAAGGAAATCATTATATTGATGATTATACCACTACCAAGGACTGCCAGTGTAAACTTTGTTTTCGTATTTGGATATTTCTTGTTGAGAGATTGTTGGATAGAGTTGATTTATTTGCTTGTTGTACAAATTTAAGGCTATTAATTCAGTCAATACGGCTAAAGTTTTCTGTCTGGTAGAGGAGTGAAGTAAGTAATCATGATACATCGTATTTGTAAATCAGTAATAAGGTACTTTCACCTTTAGGAGTAGCATGACCAACATTTGTTCTGAGCTCAAAGCTCTCTACATTATTTAGGAGATGAGATTGCTTCTGAAAACATATGCATAATTGATGCATGAAAAACATTTTCAGCCAACTGCTTCCTGCCACAGAACATATTATCCATTTTTTATACATTGAGTTTTTGGACTCAGATGCAACTTAATACAAATAAAACCAGTGTTATCTTCTAGTCCTGTAGAATTAAATGACCTTTAGTCAGTTATTATATTGTATCTCTACCTTATCTGTGTGTGTGTGTGTGCGTGCACGCAGGCTGGTCGCATCCAGCATTTGTAGATATCCTACAATATAATTTAGCATTTTATCCCCGTTATAAACAAGGAAGTTTCAAGACTGCAAAAACCCACAAAGGGCAGGAGGGATGGTGGATGGGTCCAACAAACACTGATCTCTCAACCAAAAGACCGTTTTTTTGTTCCCCATGCAAAACGAGAAGTCAACAGTGAATTATTTGCCACATAACTTGTGCACTCCAGTAACGGCACTTCTGTAGTCATGTCAATCCAAACCACCATCCTTTTCTAAAGTGGTTTTGTTGCCTAAACCTAACTGAGTAGTTGCCTGTGAAGATTTAGTTCATTTTGAAAAGACTGCATGACACATGTTGCTGGACTTCCATATGAAATCGCAGGAAACATGATGAGTAACCTTTCATAAGATACCATACAAACTCTTGGATGAGGATATGTTGGTGTGTGTGACACTCTCTCTTATGGTCTCTTTAAATTTCACTCTTATCCGTTGGTCCTTAGTCCCATGACCAGGGGCGTTTTGAGGACATTTAGCCCAGACTTTATTTTGATTAACACGTTCTATTTATGCACTCTGGCACTTTATTTACATTCATAGTACATGGTTGTGGAAACCCAGGGGACGTGGAGGCAAGACTCAGGAATAAAACAGAGACAGTAACCACGTAACACAAATTCTCCTTTAATAAACAGGTTAGGGTAAATGGGGATGGGGTCAAACTTAACAAAAGATTCCTCCCAGTCAGGGTCTTTGGCCTTCGGTCTACACCCAGTGTGAGACAATTCCTTCGTCTGGTGTGGGTAGGGCAGAGGAGAGAGGTCAGCCTGCTGGATTACCTCCCATTTCATGCAGCTCCTCTCAAGTGGTTCAGGATATCCTCGTAGTCTTCTTCCCAGTCTGTCTGCCGCTGCTGCTTCCCAGCTCTGTGAACATATGCTCACTTTTGGCTGCAGCACCTGAACTTGGATAGTAGACTCCCTCTATCACCTCCCCCAACCTGAGCTTGGGGATCCGCCCCCTGTGCTGGGTCTGCTCGGCTTTTCCCCCTGGTTTGCCACAATGTCTTAACCATTCTTAAAATAAAGTGTAAACTTTAGTTTACTTGGCAGATTAGTTATGAATTATGATCTTAAAAGTATTGAGTACAAAGATGCTTCCAAACTGCTATCACATTTGACTAGAGTGAAATAAATAATAAATAAATAAAGATGCCAGCACCCATCTTGCCCTCACAGACCTCACAGCAGCAAGTTCCTCCCATACGTTACTCCGGTCTTCCCTCTTAACCTTTTTTATCCCAGTGGGCTACCATTAACATCCACCCGTATACGTCAATTTCTCCCCTTCCAGGGCCCCCTCAACTTTGCCCTATGCATCATTCCGCAAGGACGAGCCATATTATAAGTGTATTATTATAATTATTTATTAACTATTCATTTATTAATAAATCTTTAAAATGCTTCTATTTGAGGGTGGGGTTCTTGCGAGTAAATAAACATTTCAACCGACTTTGCACCCTAGCCGATACGAAAACCAAGACAAGGACAACTTCGCTTCCAAACCAAAGAACACAAAATGCCGACACTCCCACTCCATTCACAACTCCCCTGATAAATCATGTTGTATTGAGGACAGTGACATTTTACTCTGAATAGACAATAAACTCTCTTGACTAGGTGCAAGAATAGCTCTTGCTGAAAGCTCCGTGAAAGCCTTGAATTCAGCCAGGAACCAATAACCACACACAGGAAAAAACAGATCCCTCCAACACTTTGTTACTTCCCTCACAACTCAGTTTGCCTCTGAAAAGGGACATGAAAGAAACCATACTCGATCTACAATCACAAAGCACGAGAGAGCTATTTTTACCAGAGCATACACAAGACAACAACCCAGAACAGCTGATTAAGGAATTGATGACCACACTCCTCAAAAATCTCCTCAGACACATTTAAGCACATTACATTCCTCCGAGTACACCGCATCGGACCAAAAAAAACAGCGTCAACCCACATCCCATGAACTACCAATTTCCTGAAGAACTCCTGGCCAGACGCAAAATACTACCCCGAATCAGAAAACATAACATAAAAGAAGGGAAAAAAACAGTCATCTCAGTCGATAATTTGTATATTTATGGCAAACTCTACCTAAAAAAAATAAACCCCTGGCTACTCTAATTCCACCCTGCATTTCTCTCTCGCTCTAAACGCTTTCTGGGGGTTGCCTACCAACCTGTAATCCTCCACTTAACGCTACTAGATAGAAAGGGAGAACAAGAAAAGGAGTTAAATAACGGTTAAAGTTAAATAACGGGGGTGTGAACCAGGGATTGTTTTATTCAATCATGTATTTGTCATGATCTGCCCTGCTCCGAGGTTAAATGTTCCTTTGTTTCATGTAATTCATTCATGTTTCGAAGTTACTGTTTTATCTTGTTACTCATCTATCCTCTTGTTTCAGATCACTTCACTTCCTGTCTTTGTGTTTTGCCGCCAGTTTTGAATAGACTCGTTCAAGATGAGCACGTGATCAGGTGGCAACAGTAGTGGACGTTTAAAAAAAAAAAAAACTGAAGTCAAATGTGACTGTTTCTATCAGCCTTCAAAGAATATACAAGAAGTCACAGAAAAGGTTACATCCTTTGAGATCCTTTTTGTAGGCTGCTTGTAGTTTGCAAACTACGTTCGGGTAGTTTGTAATGTTATATATATATATATATACAGTATATCAGTGGTGGGCCGTCAGGGCCTGCAAAGCCTTCTCTGCTGGCCTAAACAGAATCACAAAGTTATAGCTATTTTAAAATGTAATAATTTTCTTAAATACACGACATGTATTATAATTTATAAAAATATTTTTCCCATTATCTTATTTTCTCATTGCACAGCTACTGTCTTCCTCTGTTGCTCTGCTTCCAGTGCAGCTTGTTTAAATTAGAGCTTTTATCCAATCAGATTTCTCCTCTGTGTCTCTAGGTAAGAAGAGAGGCCTGCAGACTCACAAGTGCATCCATGTGCAGTTTAAGTGAATGGGGACGATATTGTTGATTGTCATAGTGTTCAACCAATCAGATCTTTAGTTTGACATGTTGGGCGTATTCTTTGACGTGTCAGAGCCTGCTAGCTGGCCTATAAGCATGTCAGCATTACGTGCAGCTCCCAAGTTGACTGCATCATCCACCGACCTGTTTGCACGGTAGGCAAACTGCAGGGGGTCCAGCAGGGGTCCTGTGATGTTCTTCAGATGGGTCAACACCAGTCTCTCGAAGGACTTCATGACCACAGACGTCAGGGCGACGGGCCTGTAGTCATTTAATCCTGTGATGAAGGATTTCTTGGGCACCGGGATGATCGTGGAGCATTTGAAGCATGAGGGGACTTCACACAGCTCCAGTGATCGGTTGAAGATCTGTGTGAAGATGGGGGCCAGCTGGTCAGCACAGACTTTCAGGCAGGAGGGGGGGACACCGTCTGGGCCCGGAGCCTTCCTGATCTTCTGTCTGTGGAAGAGCCGTCTCACATCCACTTCACAGATCCTCAGTGCAAGTGGGGGGTCGTTTGGGAGAGGTGAGGAGGAGGCAGGGGGTGTAGGTGGTTGTTTGATGGTGGGGGGTGTGAGAGTGGGCTTATCAAACCTGCAGTAGAAGACATTCAGGTCGTCAGCCAGGTGGGGATTGTCCTCAGTGGGGGGGGGGGGTGGTCTCCTGTAGTTTGTGAGTACTTGCAGGCCTCTCCAAACTGACGAGGGGTCGTTGACTGAAAACTTTTTCTCCAGCTTCTCAGTGTAGCTCCTGTTAGCTACCCTGATATCTGTTTCTGGCCTGGTTGTACAGGATCCTGTCCCCACTTCTGTAGGCCTCCTCCTAATGCTGCGTTCACACCAAACGCGGCGCGAATTATTCGCGCGAGTAGATTACATACAAAGTCTATGCACAGACGCGATGAGACTGGAGTGACGTGAATTTGCGATGGTGCGAAGTCGGGCGAATTCGCATCAAACGCCGAATCGCCTCAAACGCAGATGTTGAAATATTTGAACTTCTGCGAAAAAATCGCGTGACGCTGTGGCGTGATAGCCTATCAACGTTGAGATGTTTCTCCTGTCATCACCGACGTCCTGCCGTTGTTGAATCAGGAAACAAATACTGTAGCCGTCTGTGTTCATCCAGAGCTCTACAACACCTCATATCAATAGAGACCGGACCACACTATGTGTATAAATGTGTGTGTGTGTGTGTAAACCATATGGTACAAACGATGAATAGACGCTGCCGTATTTACGTCTAGATGACGTTATTCTGAGTGTTGATGGAGCTGCTACAATGTTAGCTGAGCATAGCACTGATCGATCCGAGCTCCATTGAGAAAACAAGTACAAATCGGCATCATTAAGGTAGTTATTTCCCTTTTTGTCGGTTTATTGCCGTTAAATCACAGCCAAATCAGTTTATTTAGTGTTCATACAGCTGTAGTAAACAGCCGACGTGTGGCTTGCTAGACACAGTGAATTGTGGAGGATTTCAGTATTAAAGATAGAATTAGTGGGATTTTAGTATTAGAATTAGTTTAGTATGATGATTAGCACCTCTTATGGTGAATAGAAGTGTCAAAATAATAAGAATGTTACGATGGGTTAAAGTGTTGCAATATATTTATCTATGAGATGTATTATCTTTACAGAATGAGTATAGGAGTGTTGAACCATGTATAGGAAGCATCGTGGAAATGCCGCACATATGCTTGTAAAAAGTGTCAAAGTATCAGGAAGTACCAGAATACTTATCTAGTGTAGAGTGTGTTTACAATATGTTTACTATAGGAGTGTTACCATAAGAGACAATTATTGGATGTATTATTAATGAATGTATTAATCTGTAAGAATAGTCGATAGGGATAGACAGGATTTTAAGTTGGGCTTTAACAGAGGACACCAGGATTAGAGCGAGGACCCAAGAGGGACCCAAGAAGGAGGAGCTACAGACGGAGACCAATAGGAGACGACGAGGGAGTCAGCTGACTAAGGCTAGGAGGAGTCAGCTGGATTTAGGCCAATAGAATTTGAGACAGATATTTTACGGACTATGAAAGGAGATTCAAATGATTATTTCAGTCTCTTCCTTACATTTCGTCCTTCAGGTAACAAGCTTCCTGTTTGGAGTGTGTGTGAAAGCTGTTCTCGAGAGCATTTTACTATCGATAGTTAATTCAGATTGCATTTGTTATTAAATACATGTTTTATTTTGAAACCTGAATTCAGCGAACTTATTTTTGGCGCACATGCGCAGTAAGAAGTAAATAGAGAACCAGGCCATTTGCTGGGCTCCTGTAGCTTGACGATATATTCATATGCCTCAACAGAATACAGCTCGATCAAATACACGGAGCTCCTCTGGACAATGTTATGAACCAGACATGACGGCGTTTAGTTTCCCGTGATATCTGGGACTTCCACAACACGTACTAAGCTGAAATAGAGGTCGGCGTCTCCGGTAAATTCCGAGAAGAGCCGCTGCTCCTCCAACTAAAAGCTCTGTAAAGCTTTCCGGTTCAGTGAAAAACGGTGGAAAAATTTGACCAGTGGATTGCCGGATGTTTAAAAGGTCCTCTCTGCTGAATGTGATCAGAGAGGGAGAGCTGGAAAAGAGACAAACAAACAAAAACAGAAAAAGTACGAGAGAGCGCAGTACCGAGGCAGCCATTCTTTGCTGCGCCATTATCACACAACATAAATACATTAAACTAAAACCTTTTCAGTATATATACTTGAAAGGTTTTAGTTTAGTGTGTTTTATCAGTTTTTTTTATCATATTCAATAATTAATTCATAGATATTTTTCATAATATTGTTTTTCTAAATTATGAATCAGTTAATTAAATCAGTTACTATGTTAAATAACTAATTTTCAATCAGTTATAGTTCTTGTAATTAAATGTATTCATCAATAACTTTATTTAATTTTATTCACACATACATATATATATTTACATGTACACACATATATATATATATTGCAATCCTAAGGCAGAGGAAATCAATCAAGACAGTTAACATTAACAACAGCAGCAAAACAAATGTCAGCAAACACGTTTATTAACTTGCAGTAACACATTTACACAGCAGAATATACACAAATTCACACAGAAATCATTTACATGGATGTCTTATTTCAATTTAAATTAATAAAAGAAAAAGGTGACCGTCACAACTGTCATCTCTGTGACAGCAACATTAACACATCAAAAGGATCTACTGGTTGTCTTATTACTAAAGGCTTTATACAGGATGAGAGCTAATTTAACTGTAACCTTAAGTACAAGATGATCAAATGGAGATATTACAAAAGGACTAATGTCTTAATTCAAAGCTACGGTTGCTGAATGTTTGTCCATCGTTCTCCCCCTCAGCTCCTGCTCTCTGTAACAAAACAAGAACAGAATTAGCACAATACTCAAGTTCAGTGTATCCGTGTAGTTAATCTCAACGTTTGAAACGTTACCGGACTTAAAGTGATATTTCAGGTTCACAACCTGTCTACCTGAGCTCACGTTGGTCCGTTTATGTACATGATATGAAGTATAAATAATCTGTAAAATCTCAGTAAGATATTATTATCTTACCGGCTCTTCACTCTAATGTTCGCCAGATCATTCAGTTTGCTAACATGGTTCAAACACTATGGCCAGTCTTCTTTTTTTCCTCTCTAGTTCTAGAATCCTTTGTACTCCTGGGTCAGGTCCACACTCTGCCTTAACATTAACACACTCCTTTCCTTCTTTATACATTACTTCCCTCTCAGTCCGTGTGTGTGTGCGTGTGTGTGTCCAAACAGTAGATGGAAGCAACCTGATTCCATCCCTTTAGGCCTATTGGTCATCTCATTAGGCAATGCATTAGCTCATTCACTTCAACAGCAGAATGGGAGCAATAGTTAGAAAATTTACCATTTGCATTTTCACAGCCTTTGGTTAAATTTGGTTATGGCTCCGCTACATCGACCACAACCAATCAGAGACAATACTTTGTATCTTGTTTCTATGCTCAGTCCGGGTACCAATCTTTGTTAACTTCCTCTACCCTTTTCACAAGGCTTCAGAATCAAAAGCCATATGGCTGAATACACCCATCAGATGCTTTCAGATCCCTGAGTGTTGGTGAAAAGTGCACGTCCCAGTGATGGGAATGAGCTCTGACAGCATGGGGTCACGTAATCCTATGTGTGAATTAGAGGATTGTGCATTTCACCAGATTAAATAGCTCATTCTCATACGGGCTGTCAGCCACTGTTTACATGATCTCCCAACAACACACACACAGACACACAAAGGTGTCTGATCTAATAGAAAGCAATTCCGCTCAAAAATTGATAATCAGCCAACCAAGACAGATTAGTAATCTTTAACAGGGATGTTTGAAAAACTCTGGATACAAAATAGACACAGAATTACGGTGTGTAGCCGAGATTTATGTTGCGCCTATAAATTAAGATTGTAATAAAATAATAACACAGAGGCTCTGTAGTCTGCACCAAGACTTTATTCCAACATAGTCAACAACAGAGCAAAGTGGTTAGGGTTAGGTGCCTGTAAACCTAACAGTCCCTGTGCCACCAGTGACCCATGGCTCTGGCGACCTCTCGTCCTGCAGTGAGGGAGCATGTTGAGGAGAAGTCAGTAGGATACTCAAAAAGCCAGCAGGCAATAGCAGAGTGTAAAGTTTCAGTCAATCGTAATGGACCATCTGCTCCTTTTCGTGAGGGTCTAAAGGACTGCCAATACGATAGGTGAGTACAGGTTCTCCCTGAGAGTTAAACACTTCTCCGTACAGCTGGTGACTGGCCGCTCCATCCTCATAGTTGTTTTGTCTCTCGTGGATGTCAGCACCACACTGCTGGCACCACAGAAAGCAGTCTCCAGCCTCTAGGTAAGTCAGAGAGCATATAGGAAGTGGTGGAATATTTGCAGTACATAATTTCCAGCATCACACAGTCCACACTGGAAAAATCCATTGAACTCCGAGACACATTGTCCGATGGTCAAGACATTAGCGGCCAGTGAGACTCTCGTGAGATTTACACACACGGAAGAGATGGGCGACAGACGGAGTAGTCTGAGAATAATACGTGAGTCAGAAGTTATTTCACATGGCATTCAAATAAAAAAGAGAAATCTGGTCAGCGAGACCAGAGAGAGCCGAGTCTTTAACCAAGAATGGACAGACTCTTATATGTTAATTCTTTAAAACCAGTATGTCTCATATGTTCAGAGACCGTGGTGAAAGCAGCAATGTGAAGCGCCACTACGAAACAAAGCACAGCTCGTTTTAGCAAACATACCCACTCGCATCTGAAATGAAGGCACAGAAAATAATCAATCTAAGAGCCCAATATGATCAGAATCCTAACACATGAATTCACTGACCAACAATGATGTTAACAGAGAGGAATAGAGCTGAAACAAGTGGTTTAATAACCACAGATAGAGTCCCTGCACACAAACTATTCTTATTAGAAGATGAGAATAATATAATATCACGTTTCTTTTGAATGAACTGAATTTAAAGGTGCAGGGCAATTCAGACTTTATTTTAAGATAAACATTTTTTAAAAGCTTTCTGTAATGTAATTTATTCTTTAATCCAGCCCTTATTTTACTTGAAATGAGGGAGAACATTGATTTATTATTAGATTATATATTATTTATAATTCATCCAGTTCAACAGTGGTGGCTGGTGGAAATCTTTCTTGGTAGGGCTGTGCCACATCCAATTAATTTCAGCAAACATCCCAGAATGATTTAATGCAAAAAATTAAGGTATCAAACACGCATTACTACTTTGCAGTAAATATTTAACATTTATTCCAACACGAAAAAAAGCAGTAGATAACACTTTGATAAACACGTCAGGACATCATATTTTTGTCACCCTCACAGGGAATTCAGTATAATATAATATATATATCATATAATAATATTCAGTGTAACATAATAATATATATATATATATCATAGAATAATATTCACTATAATATAAAACACACACACACACATATATATATATATTTATATAATTATTTATTTACAACTATATATCCATTTCTCAGACAGGTGCTTCATGTCCCTCACTCCCTAACTGTCCATGCTGGTTCTGTCCCCGTTGTTTTAAAAAGCTAAATAAGTTATTAGCATGACTGCATCCAGCTAGCCAAACCTACTACTAGAGAAGCTTCATGTACTGCTTCTCTTTCCTGCTAGTCTGCTGTCTGATTGTGAGGTCAGGCTGATCTGGGATCAGCTCTTTCAGCTGTAGTTTCTCCTCTCAAACGGGTCTTGGAGGAGCAGTGCTCACGCTGGCGCTCGCCTGTAGAGACCTGTCCCGACGAGAACGCGCAGTTTGGGGCAGAACGAAATCTGCCCCAAGCTGAATCTATTTGAGGACGCTGATTGGCTAAATTGTATGTCACTCATTTATATCTTTAATCAGCATTAAAGCATCATTGGCTAAACTGCTTCATAGACCCGCCTCTTTGGGGCAGTTTCTCCAGCGCCCCAGCCAGCTGAGACGTGCACACGCGGAGAGGACGAGCAGGAAAAGCATATATTTACCGCTGATATCATATTTTACACATATTACTGGGTGATTCCATATTTCAAAAACACAAATATTGACAATTTGTATAGTTTATTATTATTATTTTTTATTATTTGTAGCTCAAGGGGGGGAGGGGCAGCGCCCTAGCGCCCTCTATTGACCAGCCGCCACTGCAGTTAAATTTGAAAACTGACAATAAATATTGCTAATATATTATTCAATTGAACTTTCGTTATTTTAAATGACAGTCAGTTGTTGACTACATATAGACATTATTATAACTGCTACTTCAATATATATGGGTCTAAATCATGGCACAAGTCAGACATTAGTGATGTTCCGGACCTTTGCATGAGGACATTGTCTCTAAATGGACCTCGTGAATTTGAATTGAATACCCCTGTCTTAGGGTGTCACGGTTTAGGCTTTGCCCCCTGTGTTCCTGTGTCTCGGTGTGTGTGTGTGTTTTGTTTCCCCTGATTGCACTCATCCAACTCACCTGCCCAGTCCACCCAGCTGCCTTCAATCTTCTCATCACCCCACACATATATACTCCCCTGAAGGGGGCCCAGAACTGAACCTTGTGGAACCCCCGTAGTCAGTGTGCGGAAGCTTTGACATTGACTGCATTATCATTTGCCATGGCATGATTCTGGATGGTCTTAATGGTCTTCATTCAGGATATCCGGGAAACTCCTGTTGAAGATGTCCAGCTCTTTTGCCGTTGAGGAATTTCTGCCAGTCTGCCCAACTTTGTCCCCGCTACCTTCAACACAAAGAGCCGTGTCCACTTAGCGCAGATCCTCCATAGGCAAGCAAGCACAAAAGTGGTCTGCGAGGTAAGAGCTAGCCCGGTGTGGACAGCGCCGCGATAGCTCTCAAAAATGGGATAAAGGTCTGGCAGCCGGGATACAGACGGACACCAATGGACTATATATTTATGTATATATTTATATTTACATTTAATTCAAAACTTTAGTACAAGCGACTAATTATCCGCTGTACATTTAAACACTCATAGCTCTCCATCTTTTAGCGACTTCTCGCTTAATCCAACATGTTTATACATTGTTCTGCTAACGTTAGCTGCCGTACTTTAGCTTAGCAGCTAGCGATGGCTTCTCTCTCTCTCCTGCTCACTCTTGCTCAGTATGTCTCATGTTTAGTCATTCCTCTGCCTCCCTTAAGAATGATGGTACATGTAATAACTGTAGTTTATTTGTTAGATTGGAGGCAAGGCTTAGCGAGTTGGAAGCACGGCTCCGCACCATGGAAGCTCAGTCGTTAGCTACTGTAGTTGGCCAGCCAACCCCTCCCGCCCACCCACCCCCCGTAGTAGCTTCTACTGGCCGGTGACTGTCTGAAGGAAGCAGAAGTCTAAGCAGAAGTACACGGTTTACCACAAACCACTTCACGTTTCAAACAGGTTCTCCCCACTCAGTGACACACCCGCTGAGAAACCAACTCTGGTTATCTGGCTCCATTCTGAGAATGTTAGCGAAACCAGGGGCCATAGTCACATGTGTTCCTGGGGCCAGAGCGGGTGACATTGAATCTTATTTAAAACTGCTGGCTAAGGAAGCGTAAATACAGTAAGATTGTAATTCACGTTGGCGGTATTGACACCCGATTACGCCACTCGAAGGTCACATCACTAGTTAATGTGGAATCGGTGTGTACATGCATCAAAAACATTGTCGGACTTGTCTCTGGCCCCCTCCCAAACCTGACCAATGATGAAATATATAGCCGCATGGCATCGTTCCACCGCTGGTTGTCGAGGTGGTATCCAGCAAACAATGTGGGCTTTGTAGATAATTGGAAGACTTTCTAGGGAAAACCTGGTCTGATTAGGAGTGACGGCATTCATCCCACTTTGGATGGAGCAGATCTCATTTCTACAAATCTGAGCCAGTTTCTTAGTGGACCTAAGCCATGACAACCCAGAGTTCAGACCAGGAAGCAGAGTTGCAAGGCAAGTTTATTTGTATAGCACATTTCAACAACAAGGTAATTCAAAGTGCTTCACATAAAACCATTAAAAGCATCAAAACATAAGGCATAAGAAAAGGAGATTTAAAAACAATTAAGAACATTCATTGAACATTAAAAACAGTCATTAAAACATTAAAAAGCAGTGTAAGAAATAAAATACAGTAGTAAAATGCAGAAATGCAGGAAATTGATTAATATCCTTGAATCTGGTTCAATTAAAGCCAGCAGCAAACAGAAAAGTCTTCAATCTTGATTTAAAGGAGCTGAGGGTCTCAGCAGACCTGCAGCTTTCTGGGATTTTGTTCCAGATATTTGGGGCAGAAAAACTGAACGCTGCTTCTCCATGTTTAGTTCTGACTCTGGGAACAGAAAGTAGACCAGTCCCAGACAACCTAAGGGGTCGGGATGGTTAATAAGGTAGCAGCAGATCAGAGATGTATTTTGGCCCTAAACCATTCAGTGCTTTATAAACCAACAGCAGGATTTTAAAGTCAATTCTTTGTTGGACAGGAAGCCAGTGTAAAGACCTCAGAACTGGAGTGATGTGATCCACTTTCTTGGTCTTAGTGAGGACTCGAGCTGCAGCGTTCTGAATCAGCTGCAGCTTTCTGATTGACTTTTTACAGAGACCTGTAAACACACCGTTACAGTAGTCCAGTCTACTGAAGATAAATGCATGGACAAGTTTTTCCAAATCCTGTTGAGACATAAGTCCTCTAACCCTTGATATATTCTTCAGGTGATAGTAGGCTGATTTTGTAATTGTCTTGATATGGCTGTTCAGGTTGAGGTCTGAATCCATAACTACACCTAGATTTCTGGCTTGGTTTGAGGTTTTTAACATCAGTGATTGAAGCTGAGCGCTGACTTTCAATCGTTCGTCCTTGGTAACAAAAACAATTACTTCTGTTTTTTCTTTGTTTAATTGAAGAAAGTTCTGGCACATCCAGTTGTTGATTTGTTCAATGCATTTACCCAGCCCTTGTATGGGATTATAGTCCCCTGGTGATATAGTTATGTAGATTTGTGTGTCGTCTGCATAATTATGATAACAGACTTTGTTGTTTTCCATAATCTGAGCTAGTGGAAGCATGTAGATGTTGAACAGAAGAGGCCCCAGTATTGAACCTTGGGGAACACCACATGTCATTTTAGTCAGTTCTGATGTGTAATTAGCTACAGACACAAAGTATTCTCGGTCCTTCAAGTAGGATTCAAACCAGTTAAGTGCTGTGCCAGAGAGTCCCACCCAGAGTTTTAGTCTTTCTAGTAGTATGTCATGGTCGACCGTGTCGAATGCAGCACTGAGATCCAGTAATACTAAGACTGAAATTCTGCCATTGTCTGTGTTTAAGTGGATGTCGTTGAAAACCTTAACAAGAGCAGTTTCAGTACTGTGGTGCTGTCGAAAGCCTGACTGGAAGACATCAAAACAGTTATTTACGGCCAAGAAGTTGTTCAGCTGTTGAAAAACCGCTTTTTCAATTATTTTACTTAAAAATGGGAGGTTTGATATTGGCCTATACTTTTTCATTGTTGCGGTGTCTAAATTAGCCTTCTTTAGGAGTGGTTTAATAACTGCAGTTTTTAGGGCTTGTGGGAAGACACACGAGAGAAGGGATGTGTTTACAATGTGTAAAAGATCAGTGGTCATGCAGTTTGAAATATCTTTGAAAAAGCGTGTTGGTAGAATATCCAAGCAGCAGGAGGATGACTTCAGATGTTGTATAATGTCTTCCAAGCTTCTATGGTCGATTGAATGAAATTGTGTCATGATATTTGAATGGATGTTATTCAGAGATGGGGACAACACATATCCTGTGGTTGGTGTGGAGGCACTGACTGCTTGTCTAATTTTCTGAATTTTGTCAGTAAAAAAGGAGGCAAATCGATTGCAAACCCAGGTGGATTGGAGCTCAGCAGCTACCGACACTGGTGGGTTTGTTAGCCTGTCGACGGTAGCAAATAAGGCGCGTGTATTGTTATTATTTTTGGTTATGATGTCAGAGAAGAAGGACTGCCTTGCATTTCTAAGTTCCAAATTATATTTGCGAAGTCTCTCTTTATAGATGTCACAGTGAACCTGGAGATTTGTTTTTCGCCACCTGCGCTCAGCTTTCCGACACTCTCGTTTCTATATTCTGACCAGCGTGGCATTTCTCCAAGGAGATCTTTGCTTACCCGAGACAACCTTCACTTTAGTGGGTGCAATGGCATCAATAACATTTTTAACTTTAGAATTGAAGCTATCTACAAGCTCATTGACTGAGATGCAAGAGAGGGCTGGTGTGGAGGAGTACTTCTGAATAAATAGTTCACCGGTTTTTTCAGAGTTGCAGTCTTCCATTAGAGCAGTTACCCAATTTCTACTACCGGAGTGTACGCCATTAGGCAAAAGTTTCTATGCTAGATGTCTGATAGTGCTGTAGCTAAATTTAAAGAAGCGATTCCATCTGCATTTAACTCAATACCATGTTTCAATATAACACAGGACTCCTGTGATAACTTTAGTCCATCCCAGATTGATCATCTTGTCGATAGTGCTCCAGGCTTACTGAGAATGGCACTAGACTGTATACCCCCTCTAAAAAAGCCCACAAATGAAAGCAAACATCGTGAAAACTTTAAAGGATTATGATGTTCCATCAATTTGGAAGAATCTCGGTTAGTCAACAACTCCAGGTTTCTCTTCAGCACTGTAGCCAGGCTGACAGAGAGTCACAGCTCTGTTGAGCCGAGTATTCCTATAGACCTCAGTAGTAACTATTAGAGAGAACATTAATAATCTCCTGCCCTCAACCAGTACCGATCTATCCTCAAATAGAGTAACCTTAGAAACAGCTGTAAACCCTGATATATATTTAGATTGCTTTTCTCCCATCGACCTTGACCAATAAACAATTTCTACGTCTAAACCTTCTACCTGTCTCTTAGAATCCAGCCTGACTAAGTTTTACCTTTAGTTAGCACCTCTTTACTGAATATTATTAATCTGTCTTTACTAACAGGCCATGTACCGCAGTCCTTCAAAGTAGCTGTAATTAAACCTCTTCTTAAGAAACACTCTTGATCCAGAGCTGTTGGCTAACTATAGGCTTATTTTCTATTCATATCCTCTATACTTGCCACACCCAACCACCTGCACTTTCTCTCCCTACTCGCCCACACACTACCTTAATCATTTCATTACCAAGTAGCATGTACAAGGAATTTATCTTGGCGATTTGGTGAATAACATTACACAGTGCAAAAAGTCTTAAGATATAGTATTAATTACTTTATTTTAGATCATGTCTCTTTTAAGAGAGCCATGCTTCCCTGTACCATGAGCCTGAGCAAGTTAGCAACGGGCACTGTTAAGCCACTGTAAGCAAAGTTGCCAAGCAAAGGAATCACTGTTTTTCATTATTTGTTTTTCACGTGTGCCGAAAACACACAGGAACGGCGTTGAGCTATGAATTTTACATAGTGGCCAAACGGTGGAGTTACAATTGCCGGGTTTGTCACGTGGAGCCCAATAATACTTATTACAATAAGACTTACATTGGGAAAGAGACATCTGTGACTCAGCTGATCTTTGTATTAGGTAAATCAACTCTTGAATATATTCAATTTAAATCATTAGGTCCTTAAGTACAATTTTGAAGTACTTGTTCTTTACTTGTGTATTTACATTTCATGTTACTTTATACTTCTAGTCCACTGCACCTCATAGGAAAATATTGTACTTTTTACTCCACTAAATTTTTTGATATCTTTAGTTACTTTGAAGATTCAGATTAATAAAAGAAAATATAATCAACTTTCCACCAATGCTTTAACATAGGCCTACTATGGTTATTTTAGTTGCTGACGTACATATTTCTAGATGATCACAACGAGTCAAAACAGGCACGAGCGGGATTCGATACCACGATATTAGGGCGCATTTCAGGTTATTCGTGGTCTATTACGTAGACCAATGCGCTATACCTTTGGCGCAGTGAGCTACGGTCGCCCCATAATAGGTGGTTTGCCAATAACTCCCAAAACAACATATATGACTGTTCTGTTTGATGTTGTGAAACGGACACAAGGTGGCAGTTTTCATTGTAGATGCAGAGACGCATTGAGGCGCCTCAGCCTAAACAACCCAACCAATGAAGGCAACAAGTAAGACGCATAGTGATGGATCCTGCCTTTGCTAGTAGGAAAGAAAAAAAAAATCGGGAAAATCAACATAATAATTATCAATACATTTTTGTCTGTTTGCAGGGAAAGTGGCAATGGGCCTTCAAACAATAGCTGTTTGTTTTCAGGATAACAGGTTGTCGTAAAAATGGGGTTTCGGTCCAATTGGACATTTTTCGGACTCTTGGAGTTTCAGATTAACGGGCAGTCCCCACAAGAACAACTGTTCTCGTGGGAGAAAGTATTGTGTTTGATCGACCAGTCCATCCACCAGTCGAACTTTCTTGCTCTTTATACTATGTCGCCTGACTTCCACCTTTGCTCCTATCAGAACTACGACGGCCATTAGAGGTCGCTTGCACACTCGACCTATACAGACGTTTATCGGTGAGTACGACTCTGGATTTCAATGGGAAACCATCCCCATTTTCTGTCTCTACCTTCCTCCAATTCTCTCTTCAGTATTCTACATCTCCACCCTCCTTTTTAGGACTACAAGTTGTCACCTCATTATGCGCTGCCTAATGTTGCAGGTAATTAGCAGAGTCTGTCTCTTGCTGCAAAGTAATGGGGAAGCAGAGCCAGGCAAAGCACTGGGAGATGCACGCTGACACCGTCTCCGACACTTTAATATATGCTAATAGAAAAGACATTTATCTGCATAGTTTTACATAAGAAAGGGGCCATCTGTCCAGGGTTTTTAATAATTTTCTCTACAAAATGTCAGAGAAAGTCATAACTTAGCTGTTATACAGAATAACATTTGCACTCTTATCTTCAGTGGCCGTGATCTATTTTTAAAAAAAAGATTAATTAGAGTATAAAAAGGAGGGAAGCAGGAAGATGTGGCGAATACAGAGAAGTGGTGTGATGGGGAAATAGATGACCTCTCATAACTTCCTGCTGCCAGCGAAAAGTCAGACATTATCCATTATAGGTGCTGCATACCTGCATATATATCACTGTCAAATTAACTGCAGTATCTTTGTGTACTTACTATACACAAATCAGGTGATAGTTTGCATGGTTTATAAACTTACCAAAGATGCTTTATCTAGTGCTTGTGTTTTTCAAATCAAATTAAAATTTGAAATTCCAACAAAATGCTTCCCGTCCATGAAACCTGCGAGGTATTTGTCATAATTTTACTCCATCCTTCTTTTACCACTGTGAGAAGATCTTATTTTTCTATATTTGTTACGTTTGTGCTGAAGCCCCCCTATTTTATTTAAAAAAGCAGAATTTGTTTTGACACCGTCAGGCGGTCTTGTTTAAAAGTCACAAATGATGCTCAATTTTAGGTTCATCTTAGTCTTTTGGGCTTCTACTAGAAAATGTTTACATCCTGTAATGTTCAAAAAACGTTTATTTTCTTCATACTGTCTGCTTATGGAGATCACATGTGCAAATGCACTTTTTCATTATATGTATCCTTTGTGTGTCGACCGAAGTATCAGAAAATGTTTTCCTTTAAGTACAGCCCGCAGACCCCAAACTAAGGACCTTATGTGATGATGAAGCAAACAAAGAATGTGACAAATAGGATTATTATTATTTATCAACATAGTTTAGAGTTCAGATAATCCTCTCTTGGGTAGATATTGTTGTGGGTATAAATTGTAATTTTTTGGAGTGAAGTTGTTGTAATAACTAAATAATAATTCCAGCATTAAGATGCTGGAGGGTTTTCATCTCCTTGCTTTTTTTTCCCGTAACCCCGCTTCTTCAGCATAGCCCTCCATTCTTCAAATGACTGAGTGTCAGACTCTTCACAGTACCAGTTCCCAAAGTACTGAAGGTGTGATGGTGGCTTTCTGTCACGACAGGATCACGTCTGTCTTTTTAACGTATTTTCTCTTGACGGTTCCACTTTGCTCCATCTCTTCTTTTCTTTTCCTGTACTGTTGAGTACTGTAAGGAACTGCTGTACTGGATGTGTGAGTCGAAGGTGGCACATCTGAAGGTAAACTGAGGTTGGGGGAGTTGAAAAACATCATCTGTGAGGTTCCAGGTGCGGCCATCACCTGTGAGGGTCCAGGCACTGTAGGAAGCCCCATAGATGGGAAAAAGAAGGGGAAGGAGACGGGCGGTCTCTTCTTGAGTTTTGCTTCTCCTGCAGTGTTTGGTGGCAGGAGGACAAGGTGGGGCTCAACCAAACTGCCAGAATGCAGAGATGGCCCTTTCTGCAGAGCTGCAGGAAGCTTCTCTCGTCCTGCTAAGGGTGCATCTGGAGCTGGGATACCCTGCTGCAAAATGTTTTTTTCAAGTGCCACGCCACGCTTGACGAACCTGGGAAAACACAAAACAACCACTATTAATAAATAGATTGCAAGCAGCTGAATACCGCTCCGCTCACTCCTCTTTTTCCAAGACTGTGGTAACGTGAGCCGCTGAGTTTGCCTCGCTCAGGGGCCATCCATACCATAATAACACTTTTAACACATTGCATTTTCACAAGCATATCTTCGAGCATATCTTCGTGTCAACATTAAAGTGAAAAAGGCTCTCTCTATAACCAGTGTTTGTTTTGTCAACACAGCGGACCCTTCATATATTAATGTAGATATGAAGGGCTCATTCTAAGCGACCGAAATCACTAATAAAAAAATAACTAAGTGATAATACACTAATGAAAACATAGTTATGAATGTTATATTTAATTTCTACTAATATATACTAATATAGCCCACATAATGCTACACACATTGTACCTTTTAAGCAGTAATACACAAGAGTGATCAATTGCTATGTGATCTCGACTGTGATGCAGCAGCATGACACAGCTGGGATCACATAGCAATGGATCACACCCTCTTATGTATGCTTGCTTTTGTAAAATAGATACTTCATTTAGATTTTCATTTCATTTGTTGAGCCAGCTTTTATGAAAACAGATTACAGCTGGAATGCAAAACTGAATGGAAGCAATGCAGAAAACATGCTCTGCATAAAATCTGAGTACATGAAGCATGCTCATATACTAACCATTGTGTGACTGTTGCAGCAATCAACTATCAAGGTAGTTTAATCTTAAACAATGTATCTATAATGCAATATATTTTATAAACTGAGCTTTTTTTTGTATCCTCGATCTTCAAAGTAACAGGTAACTGAAGTTATTAAATACATGTAGTGGAGTAAAAAGCACAATATTTCCCTCTGAATTGTAATCGAGTAGTAATGAAATGAACGTTACAAACAGGTGTGTAACGTTGTTACGTTATTGTAAAGGTTACGACCCACAGACGAGAGTACTATTTCATTTTATTTTAGGTCTTGTCATGCTGTATGTAACATTACTTTATTGTAAATGAATGAATGAATACATAAAAAGAAAAGTAAAATAACTGTAATGGCGGACAGTCTTACTTAACGTTAGTTTGCTACCGTAATCAACAAGCGGGTTAGTTTGTTAACGTTGTTAGTTAACGTTAAAGTGACTCGACACAAACAATCTCAGTAACGTTAGACCTAGCTAGCTAAGTATCGCTATCTGTAATATAATGTAATACAGTGATGGGACAGGTGACGTTAGGACGGGTTTCATCGTTAGTAAAAGTTACGGAGCGGGTCATTCATTCAAATATCAATATATCTCAATTAATTTGTATTGACAGTAGCTATAAAGGATTGACTTACTTTCGAAATGTTGATAAAACGAAAATAATCCTGAGGCCAGGAGGAGTCAGCTGGACTTAAGCCAATTGTATTTGAGACAGATATTTTACGAGCTATGAAAGGAGATTCAAAGGAATCATTCTTCCACTTCGTCACATTCCATCCTGCAGGTAACAAGCTTCCTGATTGGAGCGTGTGTGAACTCTTTTCCGCGGATCATATTTCTATCGATAGTGTTCATAGTGTGATTACACTACATGTCCCATATCAGTCTGGCACTGTCTTCTAATATAATCTGCAACAAAGATACAATTTTTATAGAGGGTTTCATACACAAAGTAAATATCATTGCTATACGCTGTGTATGAATTTTGTCCTCATTGTTAGAATCTTTACATTGATCCAAAAAATTGCTACGTGGAAGAAACTGGAATAATTTTGTGAATAACACTGGTTTTCATATGTAAAAGAGAAAGCAGCAGAGTGGTAAGAATGATTTGACTGCAGATGGAATTATTCACCTGCCTAGAATTATAGTGCACAAGTAGTTAATTTACAACCAGTCAAGTCAATTTCTGTTTTGGTTTCATGCTGGTGTTGTGAAGTGCTTAAAGCTGCTGCTTTTTTTCTGATGTTTGTCTCAAACAAGACTTCACATGCTTAATGAGCCAATGAATCTGCTGCACCTATGAGTCAGTGTGTCTGTCATGCCTCTATAATTAGCTGGTAGCAAAACAGTGAGCTAGTGTTGCAGGGCTGTTATCCCACTAGTCAGGACATGGTCTCCTAAGGCAACAACACTGAGCAGGATGATATTAATATCTACACTTACACTGTAATAACTTCCATCAAGCTCTCTAATAGTGGATACATTTCAACTAAATTGTGTCTATTTTCATAACAATAGCTTCAGTGATGCAAAAGGGAAAAAGAGAAAGCAGCGGAAACAAATAAGCTTGTATTTAATAATTAAATTACCACAATGCATTGCAAACCTGGGGTCTGGTAGTATTTCAGTAACTGTATACTGGTTGGTCTCTGGTGTAAAAAAAATGCTTTAAGGTTGCAGATAATTAATAATTTTTAATCCGTTTGTTTACCAACTAAAGCATTATGGAATTAGAAACCATCTTGGATGAGATCACAGCGGCCATGACGCCTAATCAGGCCAGTGGCGTAAAGTGGGGGGGACTAATAGTTCCTTCCCCACTTCCTACACCCCTACTTCCGGCACCCTTGTTCGGACCACACCCATCTTCGAACTCGGGCCTTCATTTCTTTGTCAACCACACACCTGTAACATTTTGTGACTGCATCTTGCACAGTTGCGATATAAATTCGACATGTCCACAGACAGTTCCTGCTTTCTGAGGTGAAAACGATACCAGTGTCATTGTTGCAGCTGGTAAACATATTTTTATAGAATAATAAAAGGCCTGCACTGCTTGCAAGGCTAGTGTGTCATTTCATTAAAAAAACGGGTTACCCATTACAGGCAGCTCCATTTTAAACTGCCTTAAATACTTCTGTTGCAGATTTGATATGACTGCAGGGCAGAACATTGTGTCTGCTGCCACTTTAACCAAGCAGCTGTTTATACACATCTCTGACACATTGTACTTGACCCCCACTGGTTTTAGATAGAGATTTAATTCATATGCTTAACCCAATGTTTACTAAAAACTGTTAGAATTGTTCTGTTACATTTTCTACATGACATTTTTGTAAAAAAAATAATAATAATTGCAAAACATGTCTTACTGCCAACTTTACTTTATGTCACTCTGCTTCTTGTCCACAAACAACCGTGAATATCTAACACATACATATACATAATCAACATTTGTCAGAGGGAAAGAGCAGAGGATGGCAGCTGGTGTTAAATAGTGTAAAGTTTACTCTCTTCTCTTTTAGGGAGCTGTGTATTCTGAAAGGCACCCGGTTGTGACCACAGATTTTTAACAACTCAACACTCCAAATATTGGGACACTGCCTTTGTCCATGTACGTACTATTCAGTCATCAAGACCATTGCAGACATGCCATTATGTCATCCTATGGAAGAAATGGGATTTTAACCTCAGGCATCAGTGTGCATTTGAGATAAGTAATTGACTCAAGAAATGAAAAATAATCAAGCATAGAAAGGGACTGTGACATCTGCAATGCTGCAGAGAAATTGCTCTGACCACTGAATTATGACCAGTGAATTAAATAGCGTCTTCCTGAACTGCTGGCTACTGAAGCCAAAGATATTTGGACTTTTGCTGTCTATGGCACCAAAGATTGCAGATTGGAGTTTTAATTATACATTTACCAGAGGCAAAACATTTCACTATTCTCGAGAGCAAACTTTCAGACCAGCCTAGACCAGACCAGCATGGGTATAAGCTGTGTTTTTGCTGTTAGCATATTAACTCCTGATAATGTCCACCTACAGAACAGCAAGCATTTCTGTTTGCCTGCCAACATGAACAGAATAATCATTGTGCTGTGAGAATGCATTGTATAACAGGCATATTTTTAAGCAGCTGGGAATTGTTAAGGGTATTTAAGTAGTGTGTGTGGGGTCCCTTCAATTCCCAAGATTATCTTGAGTTGGTTGCTTCTAAAACATCATGAAGTGACCTGACTAAGAAACAGATGGTGTTGACCAATAGCAACTGACTTGGGAAAGAATGGAAAATTGAAGACTTAAAATGGTGGGAGCTTATTGGCTTATTAATGTGCTTATTAGCTGCATTGCACCATGAACTTGTCTTTAACCCCCTCTATTGTAGTATAAACTGCTCCACAAATGTTTGTAGACAATTGTGAGTTTGACTGACAAGCAGTCAGAGGGAACTGGGAAACTGTTGGCTAGTGGTTAGCTGACCAGCTTTAACGGTTTGCCAACTACTTTTTCGAATTGTCACTAACTTGTCACAAAGCCTCTGTTACGACCTGGTTCTGAAGCCATGACAAAAGAGAGGGAGAAACAGGCTGAAGGCAAATAATAAGTAATAAATAATTATAAATAAAGTTGATGGTCATAAACTCCAAACCAACTAGGAAACCGATGGCAGGTGATAAGCAGTAAAAATCAGTGGTGTACGTTATCTTGCAGTGGTAGGTCACGGTTGCCCTCGCAAACTCGCCTCCGCTAAACGAACAGTTTCTGGATATGCTCCACATGTCAGAATAAACCACTACTGTCACAGCTCTGCCACTACTCCTCTGTCCTTTCCACCTCTCACTCACCTAATCAGTTCATTCAGCACACCTGGCTGCCACTCTCACCTCATCAAGCTCACTACTCTCACCTGCTCACCCTGCTTCTGCCACTATTTAAGCCCCAGCCTTACACACACTCACTGCCAGATCGTTCTCCGCTTCCATGCAAGACTTTCCCGCGTACTGTTGGGGCAATATATAAACAGGAGCCGCTGCCGCTGGACTGGTTTGTTGACTAGTTACTGCGCATGTGCGCCAAAAATAAGTTCGCTGAATTCAGGTTTCAAAATAAAACATGTATTTAATAACAAATGCAATCTGAATTAACTATCGATAGTAAAATGCTCTCGAGAACAGCTTTCACACACACTCCAAACAGGAAGCTTGTTACCTGAAGGACGAATAGTGAGGAAGAGACTGAAGACTCATTTGAATCTCCTTTCATAGTCCGTAAAATATCTGTCTCAAATTCTATTGGCCTAAATCCAGCTGACTCCTCCTAGCCTCAGTCAGCTGACTCCCTCGTCGTCTCCTATTGGTCTCCGTCTGTAGCTCCTCCTTCTTGGGTCCCTCTTGGGTCCTCGCTCTAATCCTGGTGTCCTCTGTTAAAGCCCGACTTAAAATTCCTGTCTATCCCTATCGACTATTCTTACAGATTAATACATTCATTAATAATACATCTAATAATTGTCTCTTATGGTTCAACACTCCTATAGTAAACATATTGTAAACACACTATACACTTGATAAGTATTCTGGTACTTCCTGATACTTTGACACTTTTTACAAGCATATGTGCGGCATTTCCACGATGCTTCCTATACTCATACTGTAAAGATAATACATCTCATAGATAAATATATTGCAACTCTTTAACCCATCTTATTATTTTGACACTTCTATTCACCATAAGAGGTGCTAATCATCATACTAAACTAATTCTAATACTAAAATCCTACTAATTCTATCTTTAATACTGAAATCCTCCACAGTACCCCCGTGGACTGATTCCCTGTTACCGACCCTGCCTGTTTTGGACTACCCCGCCTTGCCTCTGCCCCGGTAATTCACCCAGCCTTCTGTTCCTGACCACGAGATCCTGCCATCTGTTCTCTGTGATTCTGCTTCCTGTGAGAAATAAAACTCTAGTTAAAATTACCTCTGGTGTCCGTCGTACTGCGCCTGGGTCCTACATTACCCATCACAATTACATCATCCAAATAAACTGCACACCCTTGCAAGTCACCTATAATGCAGTTGTTCATAAGGGCGCTGGAACCTAGCTGCCACAAGTCCAGAAGGCATCGCAGGTGCTTAAAAAAAACCTTAATTATAATCGTCATTATATACATTGTACATATATATGAAATTTAAGCTCTGCATTTAACACATCCCTAGCATGTTAGGTGCAATGGGCTGCTGAGAAGTGTCCGGGGAGCAATTAGGGGTTCTGTGTCTTGCTCAGATCAAACCACCAACCTTGCGGTTACCGGACGACCCTCTCTACCCCATGAGCCACAGCCGGTCCCACGTATGAGTAGTTGGAGTCATAAAAGTGGCTATCTCACAGGCTCGCTGGGACAAGGAAACCTGCCAATATCCCTTTAGAAGGTCAAATTTGCTGACAAATTTCGCAGAGCCCACCTGATCTATGCAATCATCCAACCTGGAAAGTAGGAAGGAATCAGGCTTACTGACATTATTCACTTCACGAAAGTCAGAGCAGAAATGTGGTGTATTATCAGCTTTTGGAACAAGCAAGCATGGTGAGGACCAACTGGAAGAACAGGGCTCTACAATACCATTTTCCAGCATATAATTCACTTCTGCATCTGCGTATTTACATTTATTGGCAGTTACATGATATAACCTTTGATTCATTGGTTTAGCATCTCCAACATCAATATGGTGCACAATTAAGTGGGTTCAACCAGGCGTATCACCAGACAAGCACTGAAAAACTCTGGAACTCTGGAAAAAACTGGTTCGGATGAACCGAACCAGCTCTGCATGCATGACTCAGGCAAATGCGCCAACAGCTTATATACATTCAGGAGAGTTCCAGAGTTCTTCAACCGGCCATGCAACCGGGCTTGGTTGGGAGTACCTACTGAGTTCCTCACATCTCAACAGGTTCGGCAGAGACCCAACCAACACTGGATCAGCTACAAACGCTGCATGAACCTGACCAACTTCTGGCTGCACACAGAAGAAAAGGGGCTCAGAGGTGCGCGCATAATATGGCTTAAGTAAGTTTACATGACAAAGCTGAGTTGGCTTTCTATACTGAGGCGTTGAAATTATGGAATTCTGCTCCGAGATTTGTTTTGACACTGTGTGCGGACCTGTGAACTTTGCATGAAAAGGTGAACCAACAATAGTGTAGCACCCCGTTGCCACAGAGACACCATAAAGGCATATACACGCAAGAGGCAGTGTTATGAAAATATAAATCTTTTATTGGTACAAATATAACTCTGTGGTGTAACCAGTGACAGCTGGTTTAGCGGGCAGGAGGAGTTCACAGGCCATGTGCCAAGATAGGCATCACAAACAACTTAAAGCAAAAGAAAAGAAACAAAAGACCAAGGCAGCGTCCCACTAACTAGAAAATAAATGAAAACAGAATGAATCACAAATAACTGCCAATAAACAGAAAACAAACCCAAAAGAAACTACCTCAACACACCGACTGTTCAGCAACCCAGCTACCCCCCCAGCTACCATTGGGTGCACTGCTCAGGAAGCTCTAAAAAACACAAATACAACATTAACATATTTCTTAATTGTACCCAATTTCCCCAGCACACGAAATACATAATAAAAAAACATATATACCTGAACCAGCCATCCCCCAAACACACACTGTCCCCTCCGTACACGATGCCTCCCAGACACTGCGCTACCGACGCAACTTATCATGCGGCCTCACGCTACGTCTCCGATTGTTGCGGGAGAGAGAGTAGATGGACTCGGCACCCCTGCTCGTGGCGGCGGAGACAGAGAACCGATTCAGCACACCCACTCGTGACGGCAGGGAGAAAGACAAAGGACGCGATTTGCCAGCAGGTGCATCTTTTCACCTAATCAGAGCCCATGCACCCCATTACCGGTCCGGCGGACCCAATAGTTTCACCCCGTCAGTTCCACTTGGTTACATCAGGAAGCAAGGCAAGCACTTGGTCTCCGGGACTAAAAATGTGACGCTCAGCTGAGGCCAGATTCTCACGAGCCAGTTCTCCAGCTGTGTAAAGCCTGTGTCGAAAACTGTTAATGTACTCAATCAAGTTTTTAGGAGGTTCTCCTTCTTTTCAGTTACCATACAATGCAGCTAAGGGACCTTTGATGATGTGCGCAAACACCAGTTTATTTGGGCTAAACCCTGTGGTCTCTTGTGTTACTGAAAGCATTAACCAGGGCAAACCCTCTTCCCAACTCCATGCAGTAAGTGCGCAGGAGGGACTTTAATGTTTGGTGGAAGTGGTCCAATGCACCCTGACTCTGAGCATAGTAAGCCGAGGCCTGGTTGTGCTGCACACAAAACTGCTTCAATACCTGTGAAAACATGTGGGAAGAAATGTTTGAACCTCGGTCCCACTGAATGACTTTTGGAATGCCAAACACTGAAATGAACTTGGAAAGTGCTCTCACTACAGACCTAGTAGTACTCTGGCACATAACCGTCAGAAGATAAGTAGCACCTGACTTTGAGCGAGGCAAAGGAACCACACAATCGATTATCAAATGCTCAAACAGTTGCCTGATTGCTGGAAAAGATTTTAGTAATAATAAACATATAGACATCTTACTTCATACTAGGCCAAAAGAAGTGCCTTTAAATCCGGTAATACGTTTTCGTCACACCAGAGTTCCCTGACTTATCATGAGCTACTTTTAACACTGACTGATGGTCAAAAACCTGATCTGAAAAACAGGTTCCCCGACAAAGCTCCCACTGTGCTGCACCCACTTTTTCACCAACACCGAATCCTGAAGAAAATAACCAGCAGCACCTCAATCTCAGGGCGAACCTGTTGAAACAGCTCCTTCAGTGAGTGGTCAGCTTGCTGCTCTGCAACCAGATCACTGCGAGATATTGACAGAGAAAAATTAGAATTAGAATTTCCCTGCAACATTTTCCTTATCTGACTGAGACACAGGTTTTGAAGTTGTCATTGCACACGTTATTGTGCAGGCTTTGAACGCCTCATTTACATCTGGTTCTGATGTCAGCCGCAGCACAGGTGACACCACAGTCGGAGGTCCATATGCCCAGACACATGCACCAACTAAATCGTTACCCCGGACGACAGAAGTCCCCTGGATTGACAATGCCGGGCATACTGCTAGCTTAGCCTCACCCTGGAACAAATCACAATGGAGCATCACTTTGTGCAATGGAACCAACAGAACATTTAAATCCATTACACGAACAAGAACAAAGTCTCCTCTTTCAGACTCCGTGGATAAGGGCATAACTCCATTTGTCATCGGCACCTTAATCCCACTTCCTACCATGGACACAACACCTTTATGGATAAATGGCAGGTAGGAATACAAACTCCCAGGTTTATTTTACATGCAAGTCAGGTTTGTGACAATAATTACAAATTTGTTCTGCAATACGTAAATTACCGCTACCTTTAACTGGAAAAGTTTGACCATGCGGGCCAAATGACTCACCACTACCGGCAGCACTGTTACCATTACCAGCCCTGGGCCCTCCATACTTTGCATCAGCACGTAATCATCACCAAGTGGCGCTGCTGCAGCCGCATTTGTTAATTTCTGCTCACTGACATAGGCAGCAACATGCAGCGGAACATCATTTTTAAATTGCTCCAGCACCATAAGTTCACACAATTGTTCAAAATCATAAACCCCTGAAGCAGAGCACCAACGAGTGAAATGAGTAGTCAGATCACGTGCAAACTCCAGATGACGGTCCTTTTTTCCCGTTCCTAAAGTATGCCTCCTGCGCTTTCCCTGTCAGCATGCACTGCAGCATCAGCGTGCACGCTAAATCCGGCCAATTACGTGCATCAGCCACATGCTCACACAACAACAAAAAGCACTCCGGATCTCTTTCCGAAATTTTGGCAACAGCCTTAAGTTAGCAAAGACATCAAAACCATCACCAGATTGTCCTGAAAAGGAAGACGACTTCCTACTCAACTCACCAACAGCTGACATCTTGCCTTCCTTAATTAATGCCAGTCTAGACTTTGGCATTTTCGGTCTGATGGCGAAGCCCCTCCACAGCTAATTATTTCCCCAATTCTGCCTGTAATTTAAATTTGTCATGGAAGTTTGTAACATGAGTAACTCCTTTTGCTGGTCAAAAGCTAAACCAGATGCTGTTAGGGGCGGAGACCACGCGGCATCAGGGAAAACAGCTGATGGGTCAGCTGAAAACCTTCCCTAAATTTGACTTTCTCTTTTAGCCATTTATCGCCAATGTCAATGTAGTAACTTTGTGCTATTTCCAGCAGTTGCTCTTTAGTGCAGAGTTCTAAAAACTTATCTGAGGGAGAAGCAAAGAAGTTCTCAACACTACGTATTTAAGTGTGCGTGAAATCAATGCAACGAATAGTGAAGGCTACTGGTGCACAAACCACAGACTAATACCTAACCAGCAAATGGGTGCGCCCCTCTAGCTGATTACTTAACCATAATCTACCTACATATATTCTCAACCCTGGTCTTCATGCAATTAATGGCAGTGGATAATCAAGCACTGAAGCTCAGTGGCGAGGGAAAGCAACCAGAAACTGGCGACTCACACTGAACCATGGATGTGCTCTAACCACGGTCACCACAACACTAATAAAAAACAATAAACGACAAAACTCAAAGGGGTAACGCCACTGGACCTGACAGGAGAACACCGTTTGCATTAATGTTACTTTAAGTACCCCAGTCAGACAACACTTACCTTACAGTGATTTACCATTTTCACACTGAGATATGAGGAAAAAAAACTCCTCCTCGCCATGCAAAACCAATTTTATCGTCAAAAATAAATACAAACTACTGCATCTCCCAAACAAACACGCCTATTTTCCCGCTATAAGAATTGCGCACGCCAGACAGCGCAATAGAGAATCCAGAGAAATCCCACTCAAAATCTAGTGACGAACATTCCATTCACAAATATGGACCAGTATCAAAAATGCGCTGCTAACCAGCCACAAACGAAAAACAGACCAAAAGGCAGAGGGAGACAATAATAAGTAATTTATTATGAATAAAGTTAATAATAATAACTTTATTTATATAGCACCTTTACAAAACAGAGTTCACAAAGTGCTTTGACAGTCAAAGCAGCAAAACAAGGAAGCTCGTGAGACAGTTGGATATGTTAAAAATAAACTACGAAATAAAATAATAAGATACAAATTAAAAATAGAAATAAAATGTAATATATATATGTACACATACACACACACATATATACATATACACACATATATACATATACAGTTGCACTCAAAATGCTTGAATCAGCAAATCAGGTCCATCCGCAAAATCTACAAACCCCCAGCCGCTCCCAATAAACAACCCAAACAAGGAAAACCCAAATAGCTCAACACAACCAATGCCACAAGCGGTCTCCCCTCCCTTGACTATTGCAAGGTGAATGACATTTCACAGTTTGATGCCTACCCAATGCCCTGGGTGGACGAACTCCTAGATTGCTTGAGCCCTGCTTGTTTTATCACAATGCTGGATTTGACCAAGGGCTGCTAATAGGTTCCTTGTCTCCAGAGACCAATTTGTTCACTTCTGGTACTATTGCATGGATCACCCCATGGTATCTGGTTTTACAGCCGTTAAAGTTCAGAGTGGTTCATGGGAAGTGGGTGCAGATGGCAATGAAGGTATGGTCACCCTATCAACAAGCGAAGAGCAATACAAGCTGGCTTAATAGCTAACTGTAACCTAGGCTAAGCTAAGGTTAGCTAGCTAGCTGTAATTTAGCATAGGGCCCTCTCCACCTTTGTAACTATTCCTCCTAATCCTGTAGCATCCTCAAATAGCTTCAAACAGCATTGGCTACATGTAACATATGCAAACAGTTTGTTTAATTTAATTCTATGTGAATTGAATGATCATAAAATAACTTGTAATTTACATCTACACTGTAACAATTTTTTCTGTTAAATAACAGTAAAGTGCTGGCAGCAGAGACGCCAGCTCTTTACTGTTATTCTACAGTACTCATACTGTGAAATTACTTTACAGCCTATTACTGTAAAAGTAGAATACAGTATATTTCTGTATTGTTTCAATCTACAGTAAACTACTGGCAGCAGAGACGCCAGCAACATACTGTAATTCTACAGTAGTCATACTGTTGAACAATTTCACGGTTAAAATTAATGCAGTATATTTCTGTAATTATTTGAATTTACGCTAACATTCTGGTTCGGGGGTTAGATTACTTTAAATGATCAGTGTTTACTGTAGAAAGGCAAAATTGATAATACAATAACTCAATTTAGCAGTTTAGAATATCCAAGATATCAATCTGCAATGCAATTAACATTAGAACGTTATTGTTCTGTGGGCTACAGACATCTGCATTATTATGGAAATTATGCAACATAAGCAATAAACAACTTAGACTGGATATAAATCAAACAAACTTGTATTTAACAGGGCAGTGTCAACATAAATACTGCTACTGTAAAAAAAAAAAAAAAACTTGATGACCCAGCGAAACAATCCAAAAAGATTTTGAGTAGCAAAATGAAACCTACCTAATAGTGTCTGCCTGAAACGATGGCAATATATTATATTATTATATATATGAAAGGAGATTCAAAGGAATCGTTCTTCCACTTCATCACATTCCATCCTGCAGGTAACAAGCTTCCTGATTGGAGTGTGTGTGAACTCTTTTCCGCGGATCATATTTCTATCGATAGTGTATATAGTGTCATTCACTTTGCAATTGCTTTAACTTCTGTAAAATTAAATACCATTGATCATAATTTGAACCGGCTGAGTGTTTGTCACGGCCGGGAGACGTGTGGCTCTCCCACAGAATCGACGGGTCCCTGAACCTCAACAGTAGCAACGTCAGTCTGTCAAAACAAGATAGAGAGAGAGAGTTCACTGACCTATATGAAGTTCCATTCAAAGTCAAGAAGGTTCTTCGGTAGTGAGGAGACGTGTGTATTGATGGTGGTAGACTTCTTCTGGACTAACACACTGTGGCGGCGGGGCGTGTGTGGGCTCACTGCAGAGGGGGGGGAGTGGTTCAGGGAAGGGTGCCGAGAAGAGGCTTAATTAGCCGCAGCTGAAGTCAATCTGAAATTGTGTGTCTCTGCCCCATATAAACGCTAGTAGGGTTGGAGCGGCGAGGAGAGTGCGGACAGGAGACACAGGCTGGGGATGGACTGAGAGGACGACAGATCCTCCCGACAGAGTCATACCGGGCGAGTGCGCTCGGAAGCTATGCAGGAGAGCGCACGGCCGCGACCAGCCTGAACAGTAAATGTCAAATAACATTAAGCAGTACGATCGGCGTGTACTAGTGTCATTGTGCTGGGAGAGCCCACGGTGGTAACACGTTCGTGTTACACACACGTCTTCGTGGAGACAACCTTGCCCCGTATGGTCTTTGTTCCTCTCTCTGGATTAATACCAATGAAGTGTCTAAAATCAAAATAGTTTAAGATCAGAGACTTAATGAAAAACTATTAGGAACACTTTGTAGTCTTAAAGGGGTATTTTTGTTTTTTTTAACATAAGGTGTCATGGTAATTAGGCTAAAACATGTCAAGAAGAAGACCAGTATAATTACTAGCTACATTTCTGTACCACCTGTATCAATGTTCGCACTGAAATTTCTAATCTTAAACCAAACCGCAGTTTATATTCAACACTAAAGTGCAGTCCACACTCCTCTCAAAGATAAACCACCCTCCTACTTGAAATGATCCCCTCACTATTACCACCTTCAAGTTTTTTAATGTTTTTGGGGCATTTGAAGCTATTAACAAGGCGCAAAAGGCTATCAGCTAGCTAGCTAGCAACAACTGCTTGGGAAGAAAATTGCCAGATGATAAACGGTTAGTATTTTTAAACACAGTTACTCTAAAATTCACGTAAATATACACTTTTGAGCTATTCAAATCTCAACCTCATTGATAAGTGACATTTTAAAATCATAGACTGGCTAGCTAGACAGCTTGCTGAGCATCAGTTTGATTTCAAACCCTATTTTTGGTAATGCTACATTACGAATACGATACTGAGAGGAAAATAATTTGTAATTACCGTCTAATTTTTAGATGCACAACCGGATTGATGCAGATGAAGCAGGAATTCTTGTTGATGTGTAGCACATGTCCTCTGAAGTGCATCCTCTTCTGGAAAAACTGCTTTCTAAATGACATTTCTGAAAAAGTCCCTTCACATACCAAAAATACTGTAGTGTACTGTAATTTAAAACATTAGGATACTGTTTTGGGCATCTGTGCTGTTGCGTCAAATTGGCCAGCCCACAATGCATTGCTAACTACGGTACAAAACTGTATTAGATGAATACAGTAGATTAATGTTGAAAATTGGCTGTAAATGAACAGCAATAGTTTACAGTGTACAGCTGCTATCATAAGAACGAAAAATCTACTTCTATATGTACTTGCAGGTACATGACATGTATGTACAGTGGTGAAAGAGAAAGGGTTAACTTTATTATATAAGTCAATTGAAAAGGGTTGTGCTCTTGCTTTGTTCTTTGAATAGGGGGAAAGAGTAGCAGTGCTAGTGCACCCATCCATCCATTTTCTTCCGCTTATCCGGGGTTGTGTCGCGGCAGCAGCAGGCTTAGGTGGGTATTTCAGACCTCCCACCTCCTAGCTATGCTTTCCTGCTCTTTCTTCAGGGACCTCAAGTCGTTCCCCATACAAGATATGTAATCTCTAGCATGTTCTGGGTCTACCCCGTGGCCTCTTACCAGTTGAATGTGCCTGGAAAACCTCTAAAGGGAGGCGTCCATGAGGCATCCTGATCAGATGCCCGACCCACCTCAACTGGCCCTTTTTGACGCGAAGGAGCAGCGTCTCTACTCAGAGCTCCCTCCGAAAGTCTTAACTCCTCAGGCTATCTCTAAGACTGAACCCAGCCTATGAAGGGAGCTCATATTGGGAGCTTGTATCCATTCTTTTGGTCACTACCCCAAAGCTCATGATCATAGGTGAGGGCCGGAACCTAGATGGACTGGTAAATTTAGAGCTTTGCCCTCCGGCTCAGCTCCCTCTTCACCACAACGGTCCGGTACAATGCCCGCAGTATTGCTGACGCCTGTCCATCTCATGCTCCCTTTTACCCTCAATCGTGAACAAGACCCTAAGATACTTGAACTCCCTCGCTTGCAACAGTGACTCACTCCCAACCTGGAGGGTGTAATCCACCGTTTTCCAGCAGAGAACCAAGGCCTCAGACTTGGAGGTACTGACCCCGACCGCTTCACACTTGCCTCCAAATCGCCCCAGTGCATGCTGAGAGTCACATTCTGAAGGATCCAACAGAAAGCTAGTGCTAATGCAGTACTAATTAATTAGACAGAAAAAACAATTTTTTTGGAGTTTAAGAGTGTACAGACCTTCTTTGTGCGCTGAACTTAAGTATTTTTTGTCTGGCACCTGAATGTTTTTACCTGGATGTGCGCAAACTCGGTCCCCCTTCTGTTATACAGAGTCAACAACGCGCTCACAGAGAGACAGAGACAGCGCATCTAACTCTGCTTAACCTGTTACCACTCCTGTAAAATTTGCCTAAAACGCCTATCCAAGGCATACCCAAAGTGTGAAGGTGAACAGGTGAAGACAAAGGAATTTGTGATTCGTAATTCTGGGCTATACAAATTAATCAAATTTAAATTGAATCGGATACATAGATAGCCTAGGTTGTCAACATAGGCCTAAAGGTTGATTTGGTGTTAGCTCATTATTTTGTGATTCACATCAACTAAAATTCACCAGAAAGCAGATCAAATTTTCCTTAGGGAGGACCCTGCTTAAAATGTGGACTGCTTTTCGGCTAGATTTCCGGCCTGGCTGATTTGCTCAGTCCAGCCCTGCTCAGCAGTAGACATCCAAATGAGTCAGCAATTTTCACTGCATGATTACAATGTAGCCTACAATGCATAAAGCCTGATACAGAAGATTTCCACAGTGTACTGAAAATAATAGAGACTACACTAAAGCTGTTTGACAATACAACTTTGTAGTTAGCAGAGGCTCCTGAGCTCTTGTTGTTGCTTGTACCTGGTGTGTAATCCTCTTGTGCTGTCTGTGTGTTTTCAAGGCCTTTTTCTCGTTTAATAGGAAAGCCTTGACAGTCATCACCAGACAGCAAAAAAAAGGAGCTGTAAAGCTTTCCTCCCTGCTATCTGCTACAACCACTGCTGCGTCCAATTTCACCTGCTTGGTTTCCCTGCTGCCCCCATTCAGAAGAGAGATGTGTGCTGCAAACAGTGGGAGGATGGAGGCAAAGGAAGAACAACATGAAAACTCATTTGTTGAGCTGTTTTTATTCTAAGGGTAGTGAAAAAAGGTGAAAGCGTCACCTCCCTTGTCGAGTTTTCTAAAACTAGTGTTGTGGATGGAGAAGCACAGCAGTAAACAAGCTTGTAAATAAGTTGTCCGTGGGAAGCTGTTTAGAAAGCCGGCTTTGTACCTGCACATTTGCTTTCAATGAAGAAATTATTAAATATTTCTCTCCCCTCTCCTTTTTTATCAACGATAAGCCATCCTGGAACATTTGTAGGATCTGGATTACAGGATTCCTCTCAGCTTTACAGACCAAAACCCAAATCAATACTAAATAACAAATCTTGAAATAATGAAATAAATGCTGCAAAGCCAGGTCATGTTCACAAATGAAGCTGCCATATTTAAGGTTGGATGCATTAGATCAGTGATTCTCAACTGGTGACCCGTTTTCAGTGGGTCGCGGGCCTTTGCCTGCCAAAAAAAATCTAAATGTTGTGATTTTAACATTTAACATTATTTTATGCAGCTGTATTATTCCAGCATTTACGGCACTTGTTCAGCGGTGCAGGAAAAACACCGACCAATGCGTTGTGAATCACATCACGTGATGCAGCTCAGCCAATCAAATAGGGGTATTCTGACAAGTTTCCTGACTTGAGTGAGATGTACACACACCGTGACACACGGGGGAGAGACGAGGAAAGAGATAGCAGAGCAGGACTATTGTAGTGTGAGTTGTGAAAGTCAAATCACAGGACGATCTCCAAAGAGAAAAATGTCCAGAGAGACCAGATTAGACTCTGACTGGACAGACTCGTATAGGTGAATTCTTCCCACACTAATTTCTCTTTTTAGAAGATGAGAAAAATATAATATTGTGGCTTTTTCACTTCACCCTGAATGAACTGAATTTAAAGTTGCAGGGCAATTCACTGAAATTAATTTTTCTAAAATGAATTCTGTTACGTAATTTATTTTTAATCCAGCCGTTATTTTACTTGAAATGAGAAGAATATGTATATATATATATATATATATATATACGTATAATTTGGGTCGCGGCTTGTCATTAAAGAGTGATGGTGGGTCCCGCAGCCAGACCAGTTGAGAACCACTGCATTAGATTGACTCACTGGATGTAGACTGTGGGTATGTGTCTGTAATTGTCAGTGTAATTCACAGTGTAACATCCTCGTCCCCTTCCACTATCTGCTCTATCTTTTTTGCCAGGGCACTGTCGCTGCTGTGCTTAGCGCCGTCCAAGACGTAAACAAGCCAGACCATTTTTCCCTTATCGTATAATGACGTAGCCAGACCTTTCTTAAACACTGACACAGCGCTGTGGAGGTAGGACTGGCTATGCAAGACTAAATGTAAATTAAACAATAAGTACAATTTACAGCAACAAAAAAACAATAACATTCATATACAACTAATTTGTAATGGGTATTTCCACTCAACGACAGTATTCTGTACCAAAGCATGAGTCTTACGACACAGTGAAAAGCAAGGCAGAGGATGTCAGAGTGGTGAATAGGTGTATAAAGCACCTGGTGCCTGTATTTGCCTCCCATCTCATGGGGGAAACATTGTTGACTTAGTTAACAGTGACCATGATCTTTCCCTTATCTCAACCCTAAACACATAGGCTGTGACGACTAGTATGTACTCTAGGTAACGTAACTTTCTGTTTTATTTTGTATTTACTAGGGCTGCAACAACGAATCGATAAAATTCGATTATTAAAAGAGTTGGCAACGAATTTCATTATCGATTCATTGTGTCGCGCGATTATTACGCCACTCAATAAGTCGCGGAGATGTTTGTGTATAAAAAAAAAAAAAGAGCGGATCGGAGGTAGAGGAAAGACCACCGGAGACCCGTAACGATGTTCTGAAACACATGGCGGAGGCAGAGAAATCAGTACGACCTAAGTCATCCAAGGTGCGGAGCATTTCACACTAAATAAATCGAAAAAGTGTGTTAATTGCAAGATATGCAAAAGCGACATGGCACGGGAGCACCACGGTGATGATTCAGCACCTAAAACGTAAACATGTTGGAGCCCTTGATGAGGAGGAAGGGAGTTAAACAGCAGGGTAAGTCACTACAGAATCCTACTTTTGTTCCGTTTTGAAGTGAGGAACTAGGCGCGTTCGATGTGCGGATCCGCCCGGTGTCCGCAGCGATGACAAGTTAGCGTTAGCTCGTTAATAACAGTAGTAAAGCAGGGGTGGTATAGTTTGCAAGACTAAAGACACGTTTTTATTCACTCGCCTTTTTTTATCCGATTCATCGATTAATCGAAAAAATAATCGACAGATTAATCGATTATTAAAATAATCGTTAGTTGCAGCCCTAGTATTTACTTACCCCATGCTTTCCCCCTGCCATTGTTTGGTTTCCCACCAGTTTTATTCGTCACCTATGTTCTATTATCCCATCAGACCTCCCAGTACTTGTACTGTTTTATGTCTCAAGTTTCTTGTAAACTTTGTTAGTTTTTTTACTCCTATTCGATTTGTGTGATCCCTGCATTTGAAACCTTTTGAGTTCTGACCATCACATACTGTAGGCTGGAGTTCCCATTACGATACCAGTATCAGAAATGCCTCCGATACAGCCTAAATTGATAGATAGATGATGAATGATAGAGTTTATGCACCGATCTGATATTGCATTATCATTATGATTCATCAGCTTATTCATGCAAAGTACAACAACATGTGCCATCTGCTACCTGATCCATACATCCTGTCCGATTGGTTCTGCACATGTGTATTTCTCAACAGAGATGAGACAGAAGCGAGATGGATCACTTGTTCGCTACTTCCATCATCTGGTCTGGAAAAAAAACAAATTGATGATGAAAGTAGCTTACGAGGGACCAATATCACCTCTGTCTCATGTCAATAAACCAACATCACGTCTGTCTCATCTCAATAAACCAACATCACCTCTGTCTCATGTCAATAAACCAACATCACGTCTGTCTCATCTCAATAAACCAACATCACGTCTGTCTCATCTCAATAAACCAACATCACCTCTGTCTCATGTCAATAAACCAACATCACGTCTGTCTCATCTCAATAAACCAACATCACGTCTGTCTCATCTCAATAAACCAACATCACGTCTGTCTCATCTCAATAAACCAACATCACCTCTGTCTCATGTCAATAAACCAACATCACGTGTGTCTCATCTCAATAAACCAACATCACGTCTGTCTCATCTCAATAAACCAACATCACCTCTGTCTCATGTCAATAAACCAACATCACCTCTGTCTCATGTCAATAAACCAACATCATGTCTGTCTCATCTCAATAAACCAACATCACCTCTGTCTCATCTCAATAAACCAACATCACCTCTGTCTCATGTCAATAAACCAACATCATGTCTGTCTCATCTCAATAAACCAACATCACCTCTGTCTCATGTCAATAAACCAACATCACGTCTGTCTCATCTCAATAAATAATTGAGACAGAGATCTTGATATTCGCACATGCATACTACCGACTGGGCAGGAAAGGAAAGTTCCATGGCATTCTTTCACCTGTACATATTTGTTCATGTTTACAAAGGGTTATTTACAAATAATTAACATATCTTTATACATATTTATTTGCATTTTTTGCTTTTAATGCTCTGGTATCGGATCAGTACATGCTATCGTCCGATACGCAAGTTCAGGTAATTGGGAAAGAAAAAATGTTAAAGAAACATCTCTTACAAGAGGTGACTGTGGCTCAGTGGTAGAGCGGGGTCGTCCTTCAATCAAATGATCGGCGGTTTGATCCCCGGCTCCGCTAGTGCATGTCGATGTGTCCTTGAGCAAGACACTTAACCCGCAGGCTGTTCCTGTTATGAATTATTAATTAGTCCTGATGGACAGGTGGCACCTTGCATGTTAGCCCCTGTCATCAGTGTATGAATGGGTGTGAATGGATGAATGATGACATGTAGTGTTAAAGTGTTTTGAGTGGTCGGAAGACGAGAAAAGAGAAATACAAGTACAGTCCATTTACCATTTACAAGGGATAAGGCTGCAGAGGAGGACAATGCGATTGGTCATGTGTGTGAGTCAGTGTGCACTTCTGTGTCTGTCCACGGTTAATCTTGCATACTGCTGCAGCAAACTGCATAATTTTTTGTGTGGTTCCGCACGCTCAAGGACCACTCAACGCCTGTGGTGCTCACTTTTATTGTTTAGGACGATGTGTTTGGCTAACAGCTAATGAAAGTACCGTTCAAGAGATGGTTGATTGGTTGGTTGGTCCACCACTTTACTTCAGATTGAAATATCTCTAAGTATTAGATGGATGGCCATGACCCACCAACATCATAATTTAATCTGATTTGTTTGTGTGTTATAATGGTATCTTATCCTGCTCTAGTATTAAATGTAATGCCTGTATGAGCTGACACTGACCCTGTCTTTTTTCTATATGGGAGGCTTTTCTTTGGCTCTTTAATCTTGTTCATATCATGACTTCAAAGAACCAAGGGGGCACAAGAAAGGCTTCAGACACAAGCTCACTTGAACAGGGCAGAAAGAAAAGATGGGCCCGCTGTGCTTCCTTCCCCCAGCTCAGGAACCATCTCTTTTCTGAACACGCTTTACAAAAAGGAGCACTGAAGCATGCTAAGTCTGGACACTCCGTGACTGTCAAGCATGAAACGGGATTATTAGCATTTTGGCACTGTGTGTACACATTGGCTTTTTGGCCATATCAGCACTGGAGCGGAGAGGTTAACAACTCAGCTAGGGAGACAGACTGAGAGCCAATAAAGCATCTTTACCTCCCGCATTCACTGAGTCCATTTATCTGTCTACATATCCAATCATCTGCCCATGCATCCCTCCATGTCGCTGCTTCACCTCCATCTGCTCGTTGTCATCAGCACGTCTTTATATTTCATTATATATATATATATATATATATATATTTAATGAAATCATGCAGCTCTTTGTAGGAGAAAATTGTTTTGGAAATGCTCTTTGCACTAAGATGTTTCCCTTTCATCTGCGGGGCATCACACCTCTGTCGCTTTTGTTTATATCCACATCAGCGATTCCTGTTGCTCAGTTGGTAGAAATTGTTGCCTCTTAAGCAAATCCAGCCTGGGCCTTTCAGCATTCAGATAAGATGCTGTGTGCTGTTTAATATTTAATACGACTTCAATTCCATGGTCTTATGCCGCCATCTTGTGCCCTGTATGCTGGTGTACGGGCATTGACGGCATTGTTCAGCACTGCGCTGACTTCTGATTCTTCTCTGTGTCTCGCTGTCTTCATGGAGTGTAGTGTGCTCTGAAGGCAAATGGGTTATGGTGCTAATTAATGCACAGTGTGAGTTCAGAACTTGCAATGGCTATAGTAATAATTAAATCCAATTACACCACTTCAAGTTACTGTATCACATAAATATTAACTGCCAATTATTAACGTGTATTTTTACCCTTGTTTGACATGGGCTGTGCGAATGTGTCATTGTGGTGGGCTGGTAGTTGATGGTCTACTGTGTGTTATATTTAATTTTTATTATACCATATTTATCCCGGTAAGGGGGAAATTTGTCTGCATTTGACCCATCCCTGTATATAGGGAGCAGTGGGCTGCCTATGACAGGCACCCGGGAAGCCGTTAGGGGTTCAGTGTCTTGCTCAGGGACACATGACACATCCCAGCCAAGGATCGAACCACCTTGCGGTTACCAGACAACCCTCTTAACCCAGTGAGCCACGGTCGCCCCCAAAGGCGTTTAAGACAAAACTCAATGGACGATTCTGAAAAAAGGCTACAAAGAAGGTGGATTTCTTATGATTATAAAAGGAGCCTAAACAAATCATCTAAACAGTTGATTTAAGTAAAAGATAAAATAATCCTTTATTAGTCCCGCAGTGGGGAAATTTACAGGATTAGAGCAGCATAGTGGATAGTGCAAACAAGATACATAGTAAAAAAACAAGATCAAAACAAGTATTAAAATAAGTAAATAAGTAATAAACAGTAAAGAAGAAGAACTAAGTAAAAAAGTAAAAAAATCTAAAATAACAAAAATATTATATATACAGACAGAATAATTGTTGTATTGCACAGTGTATTTATATTGCACGGATTTTGGTGTTGTGTGGGACACTGGGAGCACAGCTGGTTGTGCAGCCTAACAGCAGCAGGAAGGAAGGACCTGCGGTACCTGTCCTTCACACACCGAGGGTGAATCAACCGGTGTTGGAGCTGCACAGAGCTGCCACGGCGTCCTGCATGGGGTGGGAGGTGTTGTCCATCAGGGATGATAGTTTAGCCATCATCCTCCTGTCTCCCACCACGTCCACCGTATCCAGTGGACACCCCAGCACACCGCTGGCCTTCTTGATGAGTTTGTTCAGTCTGTTCCTGTCGGCTGTCGAGATGCTGCTGCCCCAGCAGACCACTCCATAAAAAATGTCTGATGCCACCACAGAAGAAGGAGGTCCTCAGGAGTGCTCCCTGCACTCCAAAAGACCTCAGTCTCCTCAGCAGATAGAGTCTGCTCTGACCCTTTGTAGAGTGCATGTGTGTGATCAGTCCAGTCCAGTTTATTGTTCAAGTGAACACCCAGGTATAAGATCTCACAATCTCAATATCCATTCCCTGGATGTTCACTGGTACCGGAGGAGAATGTTTACCCCGGCAGAAGTCCACCAGCTGGAGGCGGTTCCGCTGGCACCATCCTATAAAGTCCTGGTTCAGTTCCCTGTATCCCCTGTCATCACCGGCGGAAATGAGGCAGACGATTGTAAAGTCATCAGAGAACTTTTGCAGGTGGCAGTTAGCAGAGCTGTGTTTGAAATCTGAGGTGTATATGGTGAAGAGGAATGGAGCTATAACGGTTCCTCGTTCCCGTGCTGCAGGACACCAGGTCAGACTCACACTCCCATATACTGTGGACGGTTGGTGAGGTAGTCCAAGATCCATGCAGTGAGGTGGTGGTCCACCCCGGTCTGCTCCAGCTTGTCCCTCAGAAGCAAAGGCTGGATGGTGTTGAAGGCACTGGAGATATCGAAAAACATGACTCTCACCGTGCTTCCAGCCTTTTTCAGGTGAGAAAGGCATCTGTGTAGCAGGTAGATGACAGCATCATCCACCCCGATGCCAGATTGGTAAGCGAACTGAAGTGGGTCCAAGGATGAGCTCATCAGGGGGCGGAGATGTACAAGGACCAGCCTCTCAAGCATCTTCATCAGGTTGGATGAAGCTGTTGAAGTCTTTGGGTCGCGGGGTCTTTGGGACTGGTACCACGCAGGATCTACAGGTGGTTCAGACAATGGAGGTTGCAGCAGCAGGGAGGGGTGGATGACTGATCAAATCTGTTATCCAGAATAAGTTCAGATCATTCACCCACTTTTGGTCCCCCGTAGTTTGTTGGTTGGGCCCCTTGTATCCAGACATGGCCTTGAGGCCCTTCCAGACCCCGTTGATGTTGTTCTGCTGCAGCTGGTCCTCCATCTTCGTCCTGTAGACTTTTTTCCCTTCCCTGATCTTCCTCCTCAGTTCCCTCTGCACAGTCTTCAGCTCCTCCATGTTTCCTGATCTAAAGACCCTCTTCTTCTCCTTGAGGAGAGCCTTTATTTCAGGAGTGATCCAAGGTTTGCTGTTGGAAAAACACTGTACAGTCCTGGTGGGTACGGTGTTCTCCACACAGAAGTTGATGTAGTCTGTTATGCAGTGAGTGAGATTGTCAATGTCCTCCTCATGGGCAACACTGAATACTTCCCACACAGTAGAGTCAAAACAGTCTTTCAGAGCCTGCTCGGCTTCCTCGGAACCATCTTTTTACTGTGCAAGTAACAGCTGGCTGGCTTTGTACAAGAGGTTTGTACACAAGCAGGAGGTGCATCAGGTTGTGATCAGATCTTCCCAGTGTAGGGAGAGGTGATGAAGAGTATGCCTCCTTGGTGTTGGCATAGAAGAGATCCAGTGTTTTATTGACCATTCCATATTGACAATTAAGAGGTAATATGATCAGACTAATTAAAACTTAACTACAACAGTCATGACGATCCCTAGTCATGGGGCTTCCAGGTGGGCTTTCAGAGGATTGGCGTTCTTCATCTGTTGTTATCTTTCCACCTCTGCCAGGATTGTTAGTTGCCTTAATGACTTTAATTTGTTCTGGCTTTCCACACCTCTATATTTTGTGTCTCTTGTTTTCTGCTAACAACTATAGTGGTTTTAGGATGACCTGCTCCTTATCCACTTACTTGGTCACCGGTTCAACTCCTTCTTGACATAGATTGTTGTGTTTTACCATTTGAACTATCAAAGCGGTTTCTTTTGCCAAAGCTAGACAACTGCAGCCTAATTGCTTTAGCAGAGGTTTGAACAGTGGTGGGCCGTCAGGGCCTTCAAAGCCTTCTCTGCTGGCCTAAACAGAATCACAGTTATAGCTATTTTATAATTTAATAATTTTTCTTAAATACACTACATGCATTATAATTTATAAAAATATTTTTCCCATTATCTTATTTTCTCATTGCACAGCTACTGTCTTCCTCAGTTGCTCTGCTTCCAGTGCAGCTTGTTTTAAGTAGAGCTTTTATCCAATCAGATTTCACCTCTGTGTCTCTAGGTAAGAAGAGAGGCCCGAGGCCTGCAGACTCACAAGTGAATCCCTTTGCAGTTTAAGTGAATGGGGACGATATTGTTGATTGTCATAGTCTTCAACCAATCAGATCTTTAGTTTGACATGTTGGGCATATTCTTTGACATGTCAGAGCCTTCTAGCTGGCCTAGCCATACGTGATTGGTCAGTGGGCTAGCCTGACATTTTTGTTTGGTTTTATATGTGATAGGAACCATTGTTACATCCTATGTTGCTCTGGGGACATATTTAGCCGGTGCCAGTTTTGCCAACTTGCCGACTTTCTCGCTAAATCTGGCGACTTTCCAAACCCTCATGGCGACTTTTTTTGTCAAAAGCTACTAGTGACAAATCTAGCGACTTTTTCTGGTGTTATTGGAGACTTTGCTGGTGTTTTGACTCGATAACGTTAAAGCACGTACCGTTCTACAGTTACTGCCGTGAATGAGCAGCGGGTGCTGCCGTGAGCCCCTCCGCCACCCCAAAGCACTCACAGGCGGTACTCTCACAGAAGCATCGCGCAGCAGTCAGAGCAGAGAGGAGACGCACTCTCTGCGTATTCTCTGCAGTTAGTGTATCTACAGGTGTTGGCTTCATTTTTACACAAAACAAATAATAACCGTAGCTGAAGTGAAGGCACAGGTATAAAATGCACGGCCCGCCACTGGGTTTGAAGAGTAGAAGAAAACATAATCCTCTTAAAGGGGAACGCTGCATAAATTAAGAATTCCATTATGCTACTCTCTCTCAAAGCCAGAAACAAGAGAAATCTCACACTTGTCCTCGCATGTCATACGCTATAAAGTGTGGCGCTGCTCCATAGACAATAAGTGGGAGACCCACAGAATGTTTGTTCTCTGATTATATTCTATTGCAGTGAAACAAAAAAGGTACCATATACTTTTCCGATGGTGTGAAGTGAAGCCAATGCTGAAGTGTCTTAAACTTGCATTCTCTCTAGTGTCCACCAGGGGGCGACTCCTCTGATTGTATATAAGTCTATGAGAAAATTACTCTACTTCTCACTTGATTTATTACCTCAGTAAACATTGTAAACATGAGTTTATGGTCTCAATCTCTAGTTTCAAGTCTTCTTCAATACAGCATGATGTTCATTTAGTAAATTATGGTCCATTTAGAGTCAAATAGACCATAAAGCAGAGTATGCTTTAGGGGCATCACACAGTGAATGACTCTACCCCGGCGCTGTCCGGAGAGTTGACCGAGTTTACGGCTTAGAACCGTTTCAAAGTGTTTTTACTTTATCAAAGTTAATGGCTACATTTTGGTTGTCTAAAAATGTCTTATTCAGCGTTAATTTGTACTAAGCTCCACTCTCTTGTTTCACTTCTGGTTGCAAAACCAAGATGGTGACGGCCAAAATGCCAAACTCAAAGCTTCAAAGCGGCCGAACACAAACCAATGGGTGACGTCATGGTGACAACGTCCAGTTCTTACACTTTATGGTTCTTCTCTTCTACAGGAGGCCAATAATACTCCAATAATATTCCAGCTGAAACATTATAGGGTTGAGGTGGTGTATTTGCCCATAGTGTTAATCCTTAAAGAGCTTTCCTGGAATATCACTCTATAATATATTAAAGGATGACTTTAGCCTGGAATGAACACCAGACACTCAGACAAGCTGTGAGCTGTTCATTCAGGATTTAGCAGCAGGGTGCTCCATCATTTTATACAGCAGGATAAAGACACACATGCTGAATTTCTACAGTCAATAAAAATATGAGGAGATATTGCGTTTGGGGGTCCTCCCCCAAGAATATTTTAAGGGTTTTGACTTAAAACTATGCAATTTTACATCATTTTGGATATTTGTTGTATACTTTATTTGTTATTACTAATAAATATTACGCCCATAAAGCTTAAAGACAAAACTTGCTACAGTTAAATTGTTATTTTATTATTTACACATCACAGCCTTTTTCCAGTTGAACATTTAAGTCAACTGGAAATATTTGCCCTGTAAAATCATACGGATTAAATGTAGAAGCAGTGAGTACCGGCCCACTTCGAGCACTGTCTGTAATGCATCTGAATTATAACATAAATGGAAGAACATTAGTCCAGCAGATCCATTGTGGACCATGTGCAGTGTGCCAAACAGCCCAGGTAATAATAATTAATAATTTAACAACATTGCTGTACTTTATAAAATGGTTCATCTGTTAGTAATGTCATTTCATTGTGTTGCGTTTTACCACTTTGTATTGTAAATGCCAGAATGAAGAACAGCCATCCAGTCTCACTGCAGTCCCATCATTCCCTTCCTTCTCCCTCTAATCTCTGTAATGTTTCTGTCTTAAATTGGACCACGTTGCTCTTCACTTTTCCCACTGGGATGATTCAAATTCATCTTCTCTTAAAAGGTCTCTGAACATGTTACCTCGTTCCATAGAGCTCTACTGCCCCCTGCAGGTAAACCATCAAACCTCACGGCAACGGGCTGTAATGTGGATGTGCAGGAGCCAGGTTATTTTAGCTTTTTGCTTCAGTATGAGAGTGGAGGAGGAGTGGTAATTCTCCCAGCATCCTCCTACTCTGTTTATGAACCTCCTCTCTGTCTGCTTCTCTACCTCCCTCTAGCTTTTAATTATGTGCAGTTAAACTCTCTCAACCCATAGTGCAAAAGGACTGACATTAAAAATACTTAAACCCTAATTCAATGACGGGTATTTTAATAGACAGACAGTGGAGACCATAGTTGGCTGCACATTTATCTCCTATATAGACGATGGTACATTTAACAACAGTAATTCTTGAGGTGCAAAAGAAATCCACCAACTGTATGGAGGTTCATTAATGCTGAACCTACTGATGAAGTGCAGCGAAAGCGGACAAGTGTAATCAATATTTTGAGCAACAATAGAAGCTGTGTTACTAGATGAGAGTTAGCAGTGGGGCTGTTGTCATCCCTTCCCTTCAGACTCTGAGAGCAGAGATAACTGTATGACATTTGACCTCTAGCATCTAGCTGTTGGATGAAATACCTATCCATGGTCCATTTGCTTTCCATGTTTTCTACAATACAATAATCATAATTATGAACTGTTATTTCTATGGCACAATTATTGCATAAAATGCAAAACAAAGGGCTGACAGGTGGTAAGGTCTGCCAAGCGGACAACGAGAGTGACTGTCCGGTTGGGTGTCACATTCGCTGCCGTATGTGATGCTGCAGGTGGTGTACTGGACTGTGTTCAGGGGGCGTGTACTTCTGGTGTCGTCTGGTGTCGACTACCCTGTATTTGCTTACCGTTGTTGTCGGTGACTGTAGCTATGTCCCAATTCAGGGGCTGCATCCTTCGGAGGACCCAGCCTTCGCGGTCTACGTGGGCCGCGTCCTTTGAGGACCGCGAAGGCTAGACCGAGCGGTCTCCGAAATGAGACGGCCTACGCTACAGAGGACTTCCTGTGTCCGTCACCAAACAGGAAGCCATCTTTTCCTTTGCTGTACCCGTCGCCTAGCAACCAGCTTCGCGCTAAAAACTTACGTAAATGGAGCCAGACATGGTGCTTCTGCTGTTCCTCATCTATCAAATCATGTTGGAAGAAATTATTTGCCGCCGCCGACACCGCCGAATTATCTAATTCAGGCTCAGAGAGGACCATTTTCAGGTAATTTTAAATTGTAATTAAATTTAAATTGGTTAATCCATGTACTTGTATCTAAAAGTAATGTTAACTTCAGCTAGCTAACGTAGTTCGTATGGCTAATGTCATTACAACTTCTATAATTTCATATTTAAAATGTTTTTACTGTAATCTAAAGACAGACAGACAGATAGATAACTAGAGAGATAGATAGATATAATATGTAGATATAAGCCTATTCTACCTATGCTCCCCACATTTAATAATGTTCTTTATTTAACAGTTCTTCTTTTCCTCCTTTCCCTAAACCAGCCCAGACCCCTGTACTGCAGGATCACAGCGTTCCTGTCCTGGACAGGTTTTTTAATGACCAGGACACAAGGCCTGATTTTAGGCTGAGCAGGGAGGCCCTGGCTTTGCTGCTGGACCTCCTCCACCAGGATTGAAGGCATGGATGGGGTGCCACTATTGAGACCCTGGTCTTTTTATTCTGGCTGGCGTGTGGGGCCTCCTACAGGGTGGTCTCCAGAGTGTTTGCGATGCCTCGATCCACTGTCCACCGCATCGTCCACAGAGTCACTGAGGAGGTGGTGGCCATTCGCCACCAGGTCATCCACCTCCCGAGTACCCCCGAAGACCTGGAGGCAGTGTCTCGTGGGTTTGCAGGGCTGGCAAGACACCGAGCTTTTCGGAAAGCTGCTGGAGCCATCGACGGCTGCCATGTCCGGATCAAGCCACCAAGCGGCCCTGATGGTCACTGCTACAAGAACAGGAAACAGTTTTCTTCGATTCTACTGCAGGCTGTTTGTGACCATCAGGGCCGCTTCATTGACACCTAGGATGGGCTGGCCTGGGTCAGCGCCACAGCCCGCTGTACCAGCGTGCACTCTACCCTCCTCCAGGGCACTTCATACTTGCAGACGGAGGGTACCCAACACCAACACCCTCTCATCACTCCTTACAAGAGGCCTTTACAAGGTGTGGGAGCCCAGCGTCTTTTATACTTCCTTATTTCTGAAAATAAATCTTAGTGACATGGCAGCCGTCGATGAGCCAGCCCTGCAAACCCAGTTGCGATACGATGCGGTGGACAGTGGAGATGGAGACCAAACACTCTGGAGACCACCCAGAGGATATCATTACACCGGGGTCTTTGTTGTGGTACCCCATCATTTTAGTTTTGTTCAATTTTATATATATATATATATATATATATATACTGAAATGACACAGGTCATATTGGATTTTGTTTCAATTCTCACCTTTTGTGGACAGGAAAAAGCTCTTGTTCAGCTTTTCCTGTCACTGTTTTTATTGTCACATCTATTGTCATTTATAGTTATTTTAATTAATTAATATTGTTTTTTCTAAATCAATCAGTTGAATATTATATAATCAATGAATATGTATATAATAAATACAATAAACAATGTATTTAACAAAAAACTTAATTTTATTTACATGTGCATTCATTTGTCAGCCATTCTCTCCAGTAATGAAAAGAGCCTGTCCATCCTCTCCCTGCTCTCCTGTGCTCTTCTCTCCTCTGCCTCCCTCTGCAACCTCATATCAGCTCCATCAGCTCATCCTTTTTCTCTTTCTTGGCCCTGGCTGGCTTTCCTCCTCCTCCTCTTCTTCCTCCTGGTCACCCACTGCGTTACTTGGCCCTGGTGTGTACTCAGGGATGGAGGCAATTAGGACAGGGGGGTTTATAGACGGCCTCTGTCCCAACACCTCATCCATGAGGACAAACCACGGCCAAGTTGCAGCAGTGGGTTTCCCACTCACTCCCTCTCCTGACCCTGGATGCTTGCAATCCTAAAGCAGAGGACAATCACCTTCCCCTGCAGGCACATCTTCTCCAAAATGATCCTAATCACATTGACAAAATGATGAAAAGTTAAAGTTATCAATAATGTTAACACAAGTATGCAAACTTAGAAAATGCACACATTTCACACAGAAATAATTTACCGTATTTTCCGCACTATAAGGCGCACTTAAAAGCCTTTAATTTTCTCAAAAAACGACAGTGCGCCTTATAATCCGGAGCGCCTTATATATGGATTAATTCTGGTTGTGTTTACTGACCTCGAAGCGATTTTGTGTGGTACACGGCGCTCTGTCAAAATGTTTTAGTACGACTTTAGTAAACTACAAAGCCGCACCGCTTGCAGCATTACGGCTACCGTAGTCAGGAGTCTCACCGGTAGTTCTGGACGAGGTGTAAACATAAGCATGCATAAGTATCATAGCTCGCTGTGTGAGTCACGCAGACTCCACTAACTGTGTGTTTACATGTCTGTAATCATAAAGCTACAGCTGTCTCAGAACGCTGCCGTTAGCAGACGTGCTAACTAACGAGCTAACAAGCTAGGGGTAATCTGCCTCTATCTCTCAAGACACCTGCCCAGCTGTTCACTTGTTCTCACAACACAACTCAGTTTCTCACTGATGGCCATTATTTATTCTGTGTGTTTACATGTCTGTAATCATAAAGCTACAGCTGTCTCAGAACGCTGCCGTTAGCAGACGTGCTAACTAACGAGCTAACAAGCTACACTACACGATGTAAACAGTCCGTCCCCCAGATCGTCATAAGCTCGTCATATGCATCACATCTCGCTGTGTGAGTCTCGTACTATCTCGTGAGAATACGGACACGGAAGTGGAGAATCTACAGATTTCTTCAGAGCGCCCGCGCCTTATAGTCTGGTGCGCTTTATATATGAAAAAAGATCGAAAATAGACCATTCATTGACAGTGCGCCTTATAATCCAGTGCGCCCTATAGTGCGGAAAATACGGTACATGGATGCCTTATTTTCAATTTAAATAAATAAAAGAAAAAGGTGACAACTTACATCTCTGACAGCAACAACACATCAGAAGTGTATTGTCCTCTCTACTGGTTGTCTTATTAGTAAACGCTTTATATAGGGTGAGAGCTAATGTAACTGTACAGGATGATCAAATGGAGATATTACAAAAGGACTAATAGCTTACTTCCATGCAACACTTGCTGAATGTTTGGCTCCGGTGAAGAGGCCGTCATTCTCCCCCCTCAACTTGATAAACTGAGCCGTTTGCTCCTGGCTCCCTACAACAAAACAAAATGTACAGTTAGTTTTAATTCACACCACAAAACAGAATCAGCAAAATACTCAAGTTCAGTTTATCTGTGTAATTAATCTCAACCGTATTAACGTTATTGGACTTATCCACCTGATATTTCAGGTGGATAACAGGAGCTCAGGTAGACGAAAAAGTGTTCACATGGAGGAAAAGAGCTGCATATGTCTGAGCTTCCGTGTTTGGACAACCCGTCTACCTGAGCTCCTGACCTGTATGACGGTAAGAGGCTCCCAGCAGCCGGATAGCGCTCTGGGCTTGGCCCGTGAGAGGTGGAACCTGAACGCGGCATACCTGCCTGCACGGGTCATTGACACCATTCCGAGGGCTAGGGCTGCGTCCCCTCGCTCTCTTTACAGTGGTAAATGGCGGGTTTTTGAGGAGTGGTGCCAGCTGAGGCACACCATTCATTTTCAGTGTTCAGTGGTGGACCTGCTGTGTTTCTTGCAAGAAATTAAGCATTGCAGGACACGGAAGTCATACGCCCCCAGCTGACAGCCAGCCAATTGAATCATAGCTTCCAATCACACCAAACACAGCCCACTCTTACTTCAAGGAGGTTTATTTAAATATGACTCCCTCCTCACTGATTCATTCTACGCTGTTACAGACCGTACTGCTGGCAAAGCTTTGCCTCCTCCACCCCAGCCTCCACCCTTTTCTAGTTCAGAGTTCATCTTTCATGGCAAATGGTTGAAATATATTTAAAAAATGTACTTCTGGCTCATTCCTGTAAAGTTTACAGGAATGAGCCAGAAGTACATTTTTACAGTGTAAACCCTTGGGGGTTATTGCTCGGTGCTCCCCGTCTTAGCTTGGTAGCTGCTGGCTAATCCGGGGAGCATTCAAAGAGCAGAGCCATCAGCGCGAAGTTTAACTGTATTTCCATTTGTTGCAATAAATGGTTAAAATCTATGTTCTTGACTGAATTAGTAGATAAGGGTAAGGCCTTTTCTACTGTTAAAGTTTAGTCATTTAGGCTTTGTGGAGAAGCCTGTGGGGCAGCATCTTGTTAGTATGTCGTTTCATGAAAGGTGCACGCTGTAAGCTCCCTGTTTCCAGGCCCCTGGTTCCTCTGTGGGATCTGTTGGTTGTGTTGGAGGCCCTCTCTCAACACCCATTTGAGCCTATGAAGGCGGTGGGGATGAAGTTTATTTCATTTAAAACAGTGTTGCGCTTTAACCACAGCAAAACGTGTGAGTGACTTACATGCTTTATCCACTCGTCCTTCCTGCTTGCAGTTTGCTCCAGGGCTGGCCACGGTCTGTATGCGGCCCTACCCGGCATTTGTGCCTAAGGTGGTGTAGTCGGCCTACAGATGTCCCACGGTGGAGCTTTCAGCTTTTCACCCACCTCCATTCTCTTAGGGTGTGTTTTGTCAAATCATTTTAGACATAAGACAATTAAATCATAAGATCATTCTTAATCTGATGCAGATTTTAGATGCTCCATATACAAAGTAAAATGAAAACTATAAATAAATACAATAAATATACTACATGTACATAGTAACGTCAAATTAACATATAGTAAAATAAAATAAATTTGAAGAACATGTGTTCACTGCTGAAGTTTTGCAGTTGAAACATTTAAAACAGATGAAAGAATGAAAATAGAAAAACTAAAAGAAGCTCAAATAGCAGTTGAAATGGAAGTGTTGAAAAAAGTTCCAGTTTGAGTGTGAGCGCTAGTGTTGGCACTGGGATACAGAGTCACACTGGCATCCCAGCATCCACGTGCTCACCTGTTTCCACTTTCCCTTATCAGCCATGCAGTGTATAACCAGTCTTTTTTCATCGTCAACAAAACCTTCACTTTGGCAATAGATCCCTGAACTGAATTGAAGCAATAAGCCACCTGAGGCTGTGATTTACAGTGATTTTACAACAGCTTTGTTAGGCCTGATGCCGAGTGGAATTCCAGCCCCTTAGCTGTAAATCACAGCCTCAAGTGGTTTATTGCCTTCATAAAACGGTTAATATATATGAATAAATACACAGCAACAAAAAATCCAATAACTTATTGAAACACACATATTCATTCTTCCACCAAGCAAAGTAGTTGTATACATTTAGCAGAACAGTTGTCAAGCAACTGCTCGGAGGTGTGAAGGAAAGCATGAGGTAATTATTAACGTTTACCTGGATATCACCATTAATTGTGCAATTGTTGAAGTGGTGTTGAAGTGGTGTCATGTTAGCACTTTTCTTTGCTGGTGCAGGTGTGTTTGACTCTGAACAGGTGTGTTTCAATCCCCCTCATGGGCTTTTTGTAGAAAGAAAAGCACTTTATAATAAAACACTACATAAAAGCCACACTGAATTGATGGGTTTCTTTTTTAAAATATTAATATTTTCAGCTACTCTCAGATCCTCTGGAAGGCTGTTTTCAACGGCTTGGAGCATAACGGCTAAAAGCAGCGTCACCAAATGTTTTTGTTCTGCTTTGTGAAGCAGCTAAAAGAGAGATGAACCAGAGGATCTGAGGGGCCTGACTGCTTCATAAACTAAAAAAATGACTGATGCTAGGTAGTGCAATGCCTTATGAACTAATCAATGAACTTGAAAATCAATACAAAAACTCACAGATAACCAGTGTAAAGATTTTAAAATAGGCGTAATTTGTGCTCTCCTTTTAGGTCTTAGTTAATACTCCAACAGCAGAACTTCTAATGAATTGTAGCTGGCTTGGTTGCCATGGCAATTGAGGCACCAGGGCGGAGGGCCAGACATCTTAAGGCAGGTTAGAGTATAAAGTGTATTTAGTATTTTACATTCATACATAGGTGACACACAGAGAGGCACTGTGTGTCTGCGTGTGTCACTGGTTGCCATGGTGATGGGGCACCAGGGTGAAGGGGAATATGGAAAATCAGTATGGGCCCAAAGATGAATAATTTTTTTAGCTCTCTTCACGCCGATTTCCCATGTGAAATTATTTGCAGTTTTTGCGCAATTTTGAGAAGTCAAAGCACAACATTCCCGATCCTTGCAACGAGACTTATAGCCTTGATGCACAACAGCCACAATGAATAAAAGCAGTAATAGTAGCCGTAATAGTAATAGAAATGTGACTAATAATAGTTATAGTAGTAACTGTGGGTGTCAGACAGGGCCAAAAGAGTAGGCACAACGACAGTCTAGGTCAGGGGTCACTAATAGGCGTAAAAGTTGCAGCTGCATGAGTGAATGTAACAGTCTGAACATGGCTGGGCTTGAAGTTAGGACAGGTTAAAGATGTAAACAGGAAGAGAGCCTTGAAGCTATCCGGGTCCGGATGTGAGTCAGAGAAGTTATTTCACATGACGTTATCCAAAAAGAGAAGTCTGGTCAGTGAGACCAGAGCCTTTAACCAATAATGGACAGACTCTTATATGTTAATAATTATTCCCGCAGTTTAAAACCAGTATGTCTCATATGTTCAGAGAACGTGGTGATAATTAAGCAATGTGAAGCTTCGCTACGAGACAAAGCACACAATGTTATGCAAACGTACCCACTCACATCTGAAATAAAGTTACAGATAATAAACAACCTAAGAGCTCAATATGATCAGAATCCTAACACATGAATTCACTAACCAACAATGATGTTAACAGAGAGGAATAGAGCTGAAACAAGTGGTTTAATAACCACAGATAAAGTCCATGCACACAAATGAGAAGATGAGAAAAATATAATATTGTGGCTTTTTTGGTTGACATCACTTCACACCTGAATGAACTGAATTTAAAGCTGCAGGACAAAGACAATTCAGTTATATTAATTTTTCAAAAATAAAGTAATTTATTTTAAGATAAATATTTTTCAAAAGCTTTCTGTAATATTTTTGTTTGTTTTTAATTTTTTTCATTGCACAAGTTCGATATTATTGTGATGTTCCAGACTTTTGCATGAGGAAATTCTCTCTAACTGGACCTCGTTGAACATTAATTGAATACCCCTGGTCCAGGTAAAACCACGATCCATGGAAACCTATGAGGTGAGAAAGCACAAGACTCCGGGGAAGAAGCCTATATCAGCTTATCTAGGGGCTGGTCAAAGGCAGTTCTGAGCCAGCCCTAATTATAAGAGTTATCAAACAGATCTCTCTTCTTAGTTTTTGTTAGTAAAGGTGCAGCATTGTTGATCAATTTGAGAGTTGACGGAAGTGTGACTGAGGGTACGCTGGCGCACGCTGGCTGCCGCTCCTCTTGACACTTTGTTACCGCTTGTGTGATTTATGTGACTTTTTATAGCTATTCTATTCAATCCCGTTTTAGTTTTTTTACGTATTGTGATTGCTCCCTGAGTTGGATTACAACAGACTTTTTGCCTACCTCCCTGAGTTGGAATACGGTCGGGATTAATTTGAGAGCCTACCTCCCATGTTGGAATACAATAGGAATACGGCGGACATTTGGTCAAACTGAGAGCCTACCTGCTCTACTGGAGTCCTTGTTCTGTGATGACAATTGGTGTGGTTTTTGAACTGTTGGCATCTGCTGGCCGGCCTGTGGTCGTTGCCAGACGGCGCGGCTTGTTTTCTGTTCTGTTTTTGACATCGGTGCTGGAAATTATTTCATACACCGCCCCGCAGCTATGGCGTTTGCGCAGCTTCATGGCGTTTGCGCAGCTTCATGGTTCCATCCGACAAGGGGTTTATAGCCCGCTGCCAAGAGTGTGGGATTTTGAAAAACAGACCTCACTACATCCATAGAGGTTCGCGCCGCGGTTTCAACGTGGAATCAGGAAACAAAACAAACCTTGGAGTCATCATCGGAAACATCGCGAGACTACCCAATACTAGGCACAATGGGAAACATGGAGTGGATCGCAGTGTATTACGGAGCTTGCAGAGACTTCCACCCTCAGCTCTGTCTCCTACCACCATGGAGCTGCTAAACACACAATCCCTCACTAATAAATCCCTCCTCATATACGACCATATACTCCGTGCTTAATGAAGCATGCCCCCCTGGCTATAACGTGGAGAAAGCCCGCAGCTCTGGTCGTGGTGGTGGACTAGCCATCATGCACCGGGCTGAACTAAAACTGTCTCCTCTGCCAATGCCTGATCTTTCCTCTATGGAATGCCTGGCCTTCAAATGCAAACCTCCATACTCCATGACAGTGCTTCTCATATACCGTCCTCCAAAACCAAACCCATCTTTTCTACCTGAGATAAGTGATCTGCTTACCTCACTCTGCACTATGTCAACTAACATTGTCATTGTTGGTGATTTAAATATCCATGTCGACAACCCCTCCTGTCAGTTTGCAGCAGATTTCCTGAGTGTGCTTGAGTGTCTTGGCCTGCAGCAGCATGTTGAGGTTCCTACTCACACCAAGGGGCACACTCTGGATCTGGTTATCACTATCTCTGCTCTCATCAGTAACCTACAGGTTTATGATCTCGGTGTGTCTGACCACAAGGTGGTCTCAATGACCTTGACTTTTGTGCGGCCTACTATTAGACCTAAGCGTCAAATGTCTTTCCGGAACTGGAAAAGCATTGACTCAGCCACTATGACCATGGATCCAACTCCAACTTCCCTTAAAGATGCTCGCTCACAGTACTATTCCAGCTTAATCAATAAAAACCCAGGCAACTCTAAACAGCTTTTTTCAACCATAAACCATCTCCTGAAGCCACAACCATCCTCTTCAACTGAGGCTACAGAGGAGCAATGCAACAGCTTCATTGACTTTTTCAGATCCAAGGTCAACAACATTCGCTCTCTGATGTCCAGCTCTCCATCTATGCTTCCCTCTGACACCAACACCTTATCTGCGAGTGTGCTGTCTCCTCTACATCTCGCTGAGGTTCAGGAGAGCCATGTTGAGGAAATCCTCAGAAAGATGAAATCCTGTACCTGTACCCTGGAGCCCATTCCTACTGCTCTGCTCAGATCACATATCCCCACTCTCAGTCCTTTCATCACCAAAGTTGTTAACCTTTCCCTTCAGTCTGGCTGTGTCCCACCTGCTCTCAAGGTTGCTGTCATCCGTCCCCTTCTCAAGAAGCCCACCCTGGACCCAGAGGTTCTAGCCAACTACAGGCCTATCTCCAACCTTGCCTTCCTGTCCAAAGTGTTAGAGAAGGTAGTTGCTTCTCAACTTCAGGACCACCTCAAACACAACAACTTGTTTGAAAAATTTCAGTCAGGATTTCGTTCAGCCCACAGCACTGAGACAGCTTTGCTCAGGGTGACGAATGACCTGCTGATGACAGCCGATGCAGGATCACCCTCACTCCTCATCCTCCTGGACCTGCATTTGACACAGTGGATCACACTATCCTCCTAGAGCGCCTCCACACCACCATTGGACTATCAGACTCTGCACTCAAGTGGTTTCAGTCCTACCTTTCTGGCAGAACTGAATATGTCTCACTGGGAAGATGCAAGTCCAGACTGCTCCCTGTCTCCTGTGGTGTTCCGCAAGGGTCAGTCCTCGGCCCCATCCTCTTCATTACTTACATGCTCCCCCTCGGTCGTGTCATCGGCAGACATAGGATGTCTTTCCACTGTTATGCCGACGACACACAGCTCTACATCAAAGCTGCCCCAAGCCCCTCTGCAGCCATGTCATGTCTCACCGCCTGTCTTGGGGAGATAAAGGCATGGATGAGCAACAACTTTCTCCAACTAAACAGTAGCAAAACTGAAGCCCCCCTTGTTGGCACTCCACACCAGATTCAGTCATCATCCATAACTCATCTCACCTTCGACGGTCAGGTCATCCCCCTCTCCTCCACAGTCACTAATCTGGGAGTTAGGTTTGACCCTCACCTGACCTTTAATGACCATATAAAACACTTGTGCAAAACCTCCTTTTATCATCTCAAAAACATCTCCAAACTCCGCCCCATTTTAACCCTGTCAGATGCAGAGAAGCTCATCCACGCCTTTATCTCCTCAAGACTGGACTACTGTAACTCACTCTTCACTGGGATCACTGGCAAGAGCATCCAGAAGCTGCAATACATCCAAAACAGCGCTGCCAGGATCCTGATGAGAGTCCGAAAATATGAGCACATAACACCCATTCTACACTCACTACACTGGCTCCCTGTCTCATTCCGGATTGACTACAAAGTCCTACTACTCACACATAAATGCATAAATGGACATGCACCTCCCTACCTTACTCCCCAAACCTCCACCCGCACCCTCAGATCTTCAAACCGCTCGCTCCTCCGGGTCCCCAACACCATGGGCGACCGGGCCTTTGGCTCGGCAGCGCCGGGCCTATGGAACAGTCTCCCTGACCACCTAAGGGCAACACAGACACTGGTTTCTTTTAAGACTGGCCTAAAAACCTTTTTATTCAGGAAGGCGTTTCTGACCTTATGCTAAATCACTGTCAGTTATTTCTTTTGTGTTTCTGTTCATTTACTGTTTTCTATTATGCTTATGTTTACTAGTTTTTTTAACTATGTTTTAACTATGTACTGGCTCTGTGGCACTGATGTGAGATTTTCTAAATGAAAAGTGCGTTACAAATAAAATGCATTATTATTATTACACTGAATCAATGTAAGTGTTTATTGGTATATAGAGCATCATTCATATGCTGATATCTGTGGTGCATTGAAAACGAGTGGACATACAGGTAAAATACCCAAACAATATTTAACTGCAACAATTTTTTGGGCACCAGGGCTCTCTATGGCCTTGTGTCACTCCTTGGACAGCGTTCAGAAGATATCAGAGTACTGATTGTGAGACAGAATAAAGACTACTCTTTGCCTCCTGAGTCTAGGTGCACAAACCAGCTGGATGCATGGATGTAGTGAAAGCACCAGATGGGCTGGAGATTACAAAACAACGGTTCAGACAGGAACCCTCTCGTCATAGATTTTTATCCATTTACTGCAACAAATGGAAATACAGTTATACTTGGCGCTGGTGGCTCTGCTCTTAAAATGCTTCCTGGATTAGCTAAACAGCATACCAAGCCAAAACAGGGAGCACCATGCAAGTGTGACTTTGAATATCATTTCAACCCATTTGCTATGCAAGATAAACTCTGAAAAAACGGTGGAGGCTGGTTTGGAGGAGGCAAACCTTTGCCAGCAGCACGGTCAGTAGCAGTATTAGTTTAGCAAGGATCAGTGAGGAGGGAATCATATTTAAATGGACCGCCTTGAGGTGAGAGTGGGCTGTGATTAGTGTGTGATTGATTAGAAACGATGATTTCACAGTAAATGTGTGTGTATATGTCCACTGAGTATGTTTGTTAGTAGTAGTCGGTTCATAATGACTGACTCCTGTGTGTGTGTGTGTGTGTGTGTGTGTAACATATTTAGAGCTGCTGACAGTGACTTTTGTGTACGTTTTCTGTGTGTCAGCAGTATTGCATGAATGAGGTACAAATCCCGAGCAGTAAAGAAAAGTACTGACTAAAATGCAGATAGCATTTTTCTCAACTAAAAAAGATTACAGCCCAGCAAAAGTTTAGATGACACCATGACATGGAGACAGGAGTTATGAGTATTTTTGAGTACAAAACTTTATTTTCCAACTGGATATTTTCAGAGCTGTGAGGCACCATCGTTGCATATAACCAAGGTATATAGGAAAGAAAGAAAGAAGAATAAATAGACACACAACAACATTAAAATACACACCAAAATGGTTACAACTTTCAAAAATAATAAAATATGACATACAAAATACACACCTTTATATACCCCCAAAATCCCCTTAACATTCCATCCATGTAAACCAGGAGTAGGGTTTAATACACATCCAAACTATTTCCTGTTTCCCTGGAAAAATAACGAGTTACATTATTGGAATTAACCAAAATCAGATCAGCTATGGCAACCACGTCAGAGCCACAACGCAGTGTAACTGCACCCTTGGGAAAGCAGGTCGGCATGCACGAGCAGCACATGAACAGAATTGTAACGTCTGACAAATTAAAGGACTGATGGCAGGCTGATTGAATTGATCGGAAAGCAAGCTTTAATAACAAAAGCTGTGATAAAAGGCAAAACCGACACAAAATAAAAAGTGAGGCAGCAGGCAGCGGCCCACACAACAGAAAAAAAAGGCTGGACAAGGGTGGAGCATGAGACCCCAGGCGGTTGGTATGGGGGCAAGGCCAGGGCTCTTGGAGGACAACCAGGAGGTAGGGCAGACGGGAGAAGTAGGTCTGGAGGAAGGGCAGGAAGACGACCAGATGGGTGGAGCACCTCTGTAGGACAGGCAGGAAGAAATCTGGATGGGCAGAGCACCTCTGGAAGCTGGCAACAAAGGCAGAACCTATCTGGAGGCCGGCATCAAAGTCTGCCATGGTACTGGACAGTGGAGACTCTGGGTCACTGGGCAGCAGAGACTTTCAGTCAATGGTCAGTTGAGGCTGGGGGTCACTAGGCTGGAGGCTAACTAGTTGGTTGCTGGCAGGTTGGAGGCTAGCGGGCTGAAGGCGAGCCAACTGAGGAGCAGACTGGAAGCTAGTGGGTTGGGGCTAGAAGGCTGGGCTAGCTGACTGGGGACCAGACTGGAGGTTATTAGGCAATGAAGCAGGAGTGAATCGGGTCGGATTATAAAAATAAACAATCTGATCAATAGTGGATGGGTTGGATGAAATAGTACATTAATAATGAGTAAAGAAATAGTTATAATAAATTCTCGAAATTCTCCCCTGTTGGCTTTGTTGCACTCAGGTGCAGATGCACATTTCCTGGACTGTAATCTTGCTTCGCAGGTGGGCATAGCTGTTGAGTCCCTTGCTTTCCCATTGGATGATAATGCTTTGGAATAAAGACTTCTGGCCCAAATCACTCAGCAGACTAGTCCTGTGCTCCTCATTCTCATTGAGAGCAGCTTAGGTTTCAACTCATCTCTTCCCATCATGCACCAATTATTTTGGGACAACCCTGGTTGAAGCTTCACAACCCCTATCTTGACTGGACCTCCGGCAAAATCGAAAACTCAACTTTTTCTCATTTGTCTTGCCTGCAGTCTGCCCTTTCGCCAACAAATGGAACTGTCACTCCACCAGTTCCTGAGCCTGACTGGCAACGTATCTGCCATTCCCCCTGTTTATCATGATCTCAGTGAAGCTTTTAGTGCAATGTGCACTCCCTTTGTCACCCCACTGCCCTTATGATTTGGGCAACTCACCTCTCCTTTAGTCCCCTTCTCCTAGAGTCTGAAGAAGCGCTTCACCTCCTTATCCTGGTTTCCACCGCCCCCCCTTGTCAGTTCATAGTGGAGGTGGATGCTTTGGACACTGGAGTTGGGTTTTTTGTCCGCTTCAGGTTTACACTGACTTACTGCCCTGGTTAAACCTGTTAAACCTGATGATCTCTCTGAAGCAGCCCCTGCCAGTCCTGACACCACCTCCCTACCTCCTGTGTTGTGGCAACTGTTAGCTTCAAGAGGCTCAACCAGACCGAATATGGCCCAATAAACAGTATTTTTGTTCCAGACTCTGTCCATTCCAAGGTTTTCCAGTGGGCACACGTTTTCTGGTTCGCCTGTGAGTCTTACCTCTGGCTATGGTCTGGCTATGCCTCAGACTAAAGGACAGACGGAGCGGGATAACCAGGGCCTTAAGGCAGCCCTCTGTTGTGTAATCTCCCGGAAAACCCTCTTCTTGGAGCTCCCATCAGTCTACCCGGATTAGCTCTGCTGAGTCAGGTTTCTACAATAAATCCTGCAGGATCCATCCAAGTCTTGGCAAAACACACCACAGTTTCAAATGTTGACATAAACGGTGTTGTTTTGCCTTAATAATTATTAATACCACCAAATAATACACTTAAGTTGTCAGGTCGGGAACCCATAGGTTTATACATATTTCTCCTCGTTGCATTTAGTGTTGCTTGGAAGGCCCAATGTGTTTTGGCTGTAGCTGAAGTTGTAGTTTAAAAACAAGTACATTTCAAAATTTTCAGGAAAAATATCAAACCCCAACCAGGAGTAGCCAACACAGTACCCGCATGGACCCAATGAGTCTCCCGCAGGGCATTTTCTAAAAATAGCATGAGTCACAGCTGTAGTTCGGTCAAATCGTTTTTTTACACTATGCTACAAAGGGCAGCAGCGTGACCAAGCGCTGAGCTCTGTACGTTTGGTGTTTTTGCTAGTCGCCAAGGGTTGAAAAAATTTAAAGAAATTCAATGTTGAGAAAAATGCTGTGGTTATCACAGTCACATTTTACCCAGCCAACCATTCACAGCGGAGAAGGGGCGGGACAAATACCAAGAAAGTGGCTTACTCCTGGAACCGAGAGCCATCCAATTTCAGCTCTTGAACCAAATCATGAACCCACATAGACATAGACTTGGTCCATCTTCTCTCCCATATGTGATTCAGCCATCCCTTCATGAGCAAGGCCCACAGCAAGTAGTCTACCTTGTGCCGACATTTTTACTTCCATGGATATTCTTTGTCATGTCAACGAGACGCAACCAAAACGCTCAGCTGACAACAACGCCGTGCCTCCAAAGTGCTTTCAGCTGGGCTTTTTCAGAAAAGACCCAGGGGTCTCATTTATAACCGTTGAGGACGCACAAAACGGGGTCTGAAAGAGGCGTACGCCACTTCTCGCGCAAACGTTTAGATCTATAAAAGCAAACTTGATGGGAGAATATACAGAAACTCCCATGCGTACGAACATTTTGGACACACAGATGGTGAGGTGGTGAATTGAAGCCAGATTGTAGAAATGAAATGTGAGAGGCATCACTATATGCCTCACATTTAATTTCACTTCATATCACATGTTACTTTGCACTTATATATTCTCTGTATCATAAACACTCAAACCAGCAGTGTTCTTTGTGCTTGTACTAGTGATCCATAACTAAAAGCACATTTAAATTGTTAAAGATATGAAGCTCTAGCATAAGTTTAGTCAGGAAGACTATACTCTTTATCTTTGTTTATTTTTCATACATCTGCCAATCACTCCTCACACATGCTCACTCATAATTTCCTTGCTGTCATTGCTCTTGGCTGTCAATCATGATACCAGCTGTTTAGATGAGCTGGTCTCCTCTATCCAATAGCACGACACAATTTCATCTTGCTGCTGTCTCTTTTAAATATGATTGTCTCTCTACCTTCAGTATTTTCATGCTGCTGTTACGCACCCCTCCACCTCCCAGTCTTCATCAGATCCATCATCTTCATCAACTCATTCTATCAGCCTCATCAGCCAGTGTCTGGACTCCATGGGGGATTTATCTTGCTGCTCAGGGCAGACGCTCCTCCATTACAAATCTCCCTGTAGACTCCAAGCACCAAAGACTCTGTGAAGACTTTATCATCGCATATCATCTGTTAATAAGAAACAATTATCTTTTCTTCATCTGACTTGTCTCTCCTGATTGAAATAACCAAACAAATTTTGCAAAATATTTCATCAGTGTTGTCAGCACTGGAGAGGAGAGTCTATATTCTCATTATCAGTCCTAATCACATGCCATACAATACACATGAGTAAATAAATTAATTGTGTTCACGTAAATGGAAGAACTGGGAGTGAACGAGTGTTCTTCCTCTCGGTAGTTGCCGTGATTCACCGTAGAGACCCACTTATCAGCAGCTCATGTTTATGCATCAACATTCATAAGGCGCTTTGCATTGACCATTTATGGTTGAATGTGGGCTTGTAGAGAGCGGGAAGTGAGGCGGAACCAGCTGCGCACATTTACAGGTTGATTTGGGATTCATAAAAGCGCAAGGTTTTATAAATCTGAATATTTTTTGGCGTACGTGCATTTCCTCCTTTGCATGTACGCAAACATTTAGTGTGGATCCTACGCACTGTTTCATAAATGAGACCCCTGGTGTTTATAGCACAGAAAAAATGTTTTCGGTAGACATAATGATTGTGAGCATTCATTAACATTAATCAGTGAACAGTCTCCTAATATATGTAGCCTATTCATTTTATAAGATTCCTTATTTCAAATTTATATTATTTGCAACAGTCATTTGGTGACAGACGAGATCTGGTTAAGGGGTGTCTGGAGTTCATGTGAGAAAACTGCTTAAGTTCTTATTTATATAGCCTACTATATATGAAACAGCCAGGTATAACTATTTTTTTTAAATATCTCAAATGTTAAAAAATAACAAAGTTGTCTAATCAAAAAGTGGGGATGCAAAAACACACGTTCGCTCCCCCAAGTCTAAAAGTGGGGGTGCAGCTGCTCAAGCATTTGCATTAATATGTCAGTGTTAAATTAATTCAAATAGTTTAAACACAGGACCAATCTGAAGCAGAGAACATTTTAGAGTTAAGGCTAAATGCTTGGTGTGTGCCCCAGCATAACCCATCTATCTGCATTATTACTACAGCTGTTTAGCCATTAGAGAGATTCACAAGAATAATGAACTCATGGGAGTGACACTTTTTGTGCCTGTACGTGTAATCCATCTTTTTTTCTTTTTGTTTTACTTCATGTTTTTTTTCCAGCCAGTTGGTTTGATAAACAGCCTCTTCTGTAAATGCTGAGGAGAAAGAGGGAGGGAATGAAAAGGCAGGGCGACACCACACACACATGCATGGACAGAAAGAGAGAGAGTTCTCATCTTTTAAACAAGAATATGTCTGACGGCACATATTTCATTAAGTCCCTATTATGAGGCTCTGTTGTCGGCCCTGCAACTTGCTATAATCTGTAAACCATTACAAGCACCTAAAATAACCGCGTTAACATGCACAGCTGCCGAGCCAACCGGCACAATTTTAATAAATGTCATGTAAACACTGCAACAATCAAATTTAATGGGCCTGAACCACAGCAACAATGCTTTGCCCCGCAGCGCAGTTTGCAGAAAGAAAATAACAAGCAAACCCAATCACAGCATATTTGTTTCCTTTACATATTTAATTCATAAGGTGGTGTTGTGTTTACAGTTCTTTATATTTGGCTTAATATCCCTGAATGCTCTGCTGGGAAGAGTGAGAGAAATAAGGAAAGGAGACATTAGGACAGGAAGTCTCAAAGAGCTTTATCAGTAAATGACCTTCATGCCATTCAGGGAGACAGCAACAGAGGCAGACTTTCCATTACGCAAAGGTTCACAATTGCCTTAGGCCCAAAGCTACCAAAGGCCCCATCAACGAAGACAGTAGCCAACTCGCGTATATGAATGGCTCGGCATGGTGTACAGAGTAGACTGTTCATTAATTAAACCCTCTAACATCCTGCTCTACAGTTTGGTAGAGCACATTTTGATTCACTATATCTTATTGAAAAATGTATTGACCCTACTCAACCTGATTGAGCCATCTCTACAACTTAGTTGGGGTATCTTATTGTAAAAAAAATCCATTAGATATCCCTGCATTTTTAGCTTGACCCTCACAGGAAATTAGCAAGAAAAATTTTCCATTTAACTGTCACTTTATAATGAAGCTAGAAAAGTTAAACAAATGTAAATAAAAGTCACGATTTGCTATAAAATTAAACACATCTGACTATTCATTGTTGTATATATGATACATTTTATGTTATTTCATCATATATATGCTAAAATTATTTCATAAAATGAAGCATCGCGTTGTCTCATCTTGAGCCGGACAATGAGTACAATGTCGAAGAGGAGTGTATCCTTGAAACCCAAGACGACGAGGATGGGTCAGAAGGAAGGATCGAAGAGAGCCGTACCATCCGCCGTAGCTCTCGCTTGGCAAGGGAAAATCCTCCTTTAATTAATGACTGGCCAGTGAAAAGAATCCTTGAAGCACTCTATGGCCGCGATATCCCCGCTCCCCTTTGGGCAAGTCAAAAAGAACTTTTTCAGTTTTTCGTAGCAAATGCTAAAGATCAGGCCGTATTTCCTCCTGTCGCTTCTCTCCCTATTCCTACGAAAAGTACATCCAAGCAGAAGAACTGTCGTCGCCCCGCCACCATCGCTTATGCTTCCGCCTCCACTGACATTAGCACCGCGGCTAAAAGAGCAAAACAACTTCAGTACACCGATCTTCAGGAAGAAGATCCGGTCCTGGCCGCTCTTACAAACATCCAGTCCTCTCATAGCGAGATGGATGTCCGCCTCCAGGTTCTGGAAAATCGTTCCGACTGTTTTTCCCAAACTTCGATCCAAGGGACATCTAATGCAACAGCTGCAAATCTCCATGCCGTGTCTACGGCAGCCTGTGCGCTTCCGATTGACGTCCGCATAGAACGCTGGGAACTGCAGTTCCCGCCACTTTCGCCAGAGTGCCATTCTTTCCTCCTGCCGCTGCAATTTCTTCTCAGCCGAGGAATCAAATTATTGCAGGTAACAATGTTAATTTAATCAAAATTCTGCTGTTCATCTGATATATCTGACAGAGGTATTATTGACTGTGGAGAGGTCTCAGTCGTCTTGAAAGAAAGCGATCCCAGACCGGCAAAGAATCTGACTATGGCCGAGTTTAACGTGGCATTTTAGGTCTACAGAGACGTCATATGCGAAGTCTACCCAGATCGTAGGTTCGAACTGGACACTTATTTAGCCATAATTTCTGACCTGATCATGTCTTACGGCGGCACTCTCTTCTACGAGTACCACAAATCTTTCTCTGCAAAGGCTCTGTACATTAAAAAATTCAATCAAAGACTGGACTGGTCCGTTGTCGATCTGGCGCTTATGAGCAGATATTTCACAGGGCATCAGGCCCTTTCATGCGTCATGTGCGGGTCTTTTTCGCACACAGTGAGCCTTTGCCCACAAACAGCGATCCGAAAGCAATCACAGCCTGGACAGGATCCTCACCCCTTTTTCAGAGCGGAACGGAAAAGTGGCAAGGTGAATCAATTTCAACGAGAATGTTTGCAGATTCTATAACTGTAGATTTATACATGCTTGTTGCAGCTATTGCGGAGATGGCCACCCCAGGTCTATGCGACACCCGTCTAGTGAAAATGAAGTGAATAAACCATCTACACCTGTCAACGTCTCAGAACTTGGCAAAAACTTTATGAAGCATCCAAATCGTTTAGTCAATTATTGAATTACTGGTTTAGTTCAAGGTTTTCTTGCTGGTTCAAGTTTTCTTCCAAAAGTATCTCATGTCTGTAATAACCTTCTATCCGCTCTGAAATAACCAGAAATAGTGTACAAGTTATTGGCCAAAGAAGTTGAAAATGGTGGAGAGGGAGAGCAGACGGGCAGCTGAGTTCTGGATGTATTGTAGTTTGTTGATGATTTTGGTGGATATGCCGTACAGCAGCGGTCCCCAACCACCGGGGTCCGTGGGTCATTTGGGACCGGGCCGCACAGAAAGAATAAATAACTTATATTATTTCCATTTTATTGATTATCAGAGTCTGAAAGATGTTTTATTTTGAAAAATGAACGTATTCTCTTCCAATTACATCCGCCTGTGCCTCTTGACACATGTCAAGAAGCTTGTCTCGGTCACATGATACGTTACCTGAAAAATTAAGCCCACAAGCTACCGAAAATTAGTAAAAAACAAATGTCTTTGGAGAGCTTCTTTGCAAAGGTGAAAAGGCCCGCTAAGGAGACAGAAGAAGAGCCTACAACTTCCAAGAGAAAGAAAGCTTAATTTAACCAGTGGCGGGCCGTGCATTTTATACCTGGGCCTTCACTGCTGTCCTAAAGCTGAAACACAGCTACGGTTATTATTTGTTTCGTGTAAAAATTAAGCCAACACCTGTAAATACACTAACTGCAGAGAATATACGCCGAGAGTGCGTCTCCTCTCTGCTCTGACTGCTGCGTGAGGCTTCTGTAAGAGTACCCGCCTGTGAGTGCTTTTGGGCGGCGGAGGGGCTCACGGCAGCACGCGTTAGCACCCGCTGCTCGTTTACGGCAGTAACTGTAGAACGTACGTGCTTTAACGTCATCGAGTCAAAACACCAGCAAAGTCTCCAATAACACCAGAAAAAGTCGCTAGATTTGTCGCTAGTAGCTTTTGACAAAAAAGGTCGCCATGAGGGTTTGGAAAGTCGCCAGATTTAGCGAGAAAGTCGGCAAGTTGGCAACACTGGCACCGCTAAATATGTCCCCAGAGCAACATAGGACGTAACAATGGTTCCTATCATATATAAAACCAAATCAAAAAGTTGTACAAATAATAATATACAAACAAGCATATTAAAGCTACTGCAGATGTAAAAACAAATGCATTTAACTTACTAGAGCTGCTGTTCACTATTTAAAGACAAAGTGCATCCTTCTTTCTTTGTTAATAAAGAGTTTAATCCCACGGTTGTTCAGTACATCCGTGCGTTTTAGTTCCAGTAAGAAGTCCTTCTCGATTCATGGACGCCAGTGAAGACAGTCGAGCCTCCCCAGTTGTATTTCCTGAATACGTTTTAATGCGTTTGAGGGCTGAAAATGTCCTCTCAACAGAGGCAGCAGATATTGGGATTGTCACTGCCCAACATGTCAGGTTAGCCCACTGACCAATCACGTATGGCTAGGCCAGCTAACAGGCTTAAACTTCACTTAAACTGCAAAGGGATTCACTTGTGAGTCTGCAGGCCTCGGGCCTCTCTTCTTACCTAGAGACACAGAGGTGAAATCTGATTGGATAAAAGCTCTACTTAAAACAAGCTGCACTGGAAGCAGAGCAACTGAGGAAGACAGTAGCTGTGCAATGAGAAAATAAGATAATGGGAAAAACATTTTTATAAATTATAATACATGTAGTGTATTTAAGAAAAAATATTAAATTATAAAATAGATATAACTTTGTGATTCTGTTTAGGCCAGCAGAGAAGGCTTTGCAGGCCCTGACGGCCCACCACTGATATATACCGTATTTTCCGCACTATAGGGCGCACTGGATTATAAGGCGCACTGTCAATGAATGGTCTATTTTCGATCTTTTTTCATATATAAAGCGCACCAGACTATAAGGCGCGGGCGCTCTGAAGAAATCTGTAGATTCTCCACTTCCGTGTCCGTATTCTCACGAGATAGTACGAGACTCACACAGCGAGATGTGATGCATATGACGAGTTTATGACGAGCTTACAGTTCATCATGTGACGATCTGGGGGACGGACTGTTTACATCGTGTAGTGTAGCTTGTTAGCTCGTTAGTTAGCACGTCTGCTAACGGCAGCGTTCTGAGACAGCTGTAGCTTTATGATTACAGACATGTAAACACACAGAATAAATAATGGCCATCAGTGAGAAACTGAGTTGTGTTGTGAGAACAAGTGAACAGCTGGGCAGGTGTCTTGAGAGATAGAGGCAGATTACCCCTAGCTTGTTAGCTCGTTAGTTAGCACGTCTGCTAACGGCAGCGTTCTGAGACAGCTGTAGCTTTATGATTACAGACATGTAAACACACAGTTAGTGGAGTCTGCGTGACTCACACAACGAGCTATGATACTTATGCATGCTTATGCTTACACCTCGTCCAGAACTACCGGTGAGACTCCTGACTACGGTAGCCGTAATGCTGCAAGCGGTGCGGCTTTGTAGTTTACCAAAGTCGTACTAAAACATTTTGACAGAGCGCCGTGTACCACACAAAATTGCTTCGAGGTCAGTAAACACAACCAGAATTAATCCATATATAAGGCGCTCCGGATTATAAGGCGCACTGTCGTTTTTTGAGAAAATTAAAGGCTTTTAAGTGCGCCTTATAGTGCGGAAAATACGGTCCGTATATCGAGGACTACGGGCTGCAGCAGATGACCTCCGGGCTGGTCAGGCAGTACCAGCAGGCTGAGGAAAAGCCACCTCTGGTCCTCTATGTGGACAGGGACTGCTGCTCAATCACTGGTCAAAAATTATTAAATTATAAAATAGCTATAACTTTGTGATTCTGTTTAGGCCAGCAAAGAAGGCCTTGCAGGCCCTGACGGCCCACCACTGCATTTAACAGACAATATCAGGAGTCCTACTTAAAATACGTGTTTAAGTAATTCTCACGCGCCAAGCCCGCTCTGCATAATATATATCAGCAGGCTAGCAAATGAGGCAATGAAGCCTTCAAAACTGCTTCGGCTCATGGAGACCAATCACCGTGCATTAAAAGACAAGCCTTTGGAGTTTTTTGAAAGAAAAAAACGTGAACACGAAGGACAGGAGCAATTACTGAGGGCCACCAGATCAACAAATGCGAGTGCACTGAGAGCATCATACTTAGTGGCTAACCGTATTGCTAAGGCTAAGAAACCATTTACTATTGCTGAAGAATTTATCCTGCCTGCCGCTAAGGACATTTGCCGTGAACCTCTAGGAGAGGATGCAGTTAAAGAGATAGCACAGGTGCCTCTTTCGGCTAGCACCGTCACTAGGCGTGTTGAGGAAATGGCAGAGGACATTGAGACACAATTGTTGGAGAGGATTAAGAAGTCAACGTGGTACGCAATCCAGGTTGACGAGTCTACTGATATTGAAAACAAGGCAATACTACTCGTTTATGTGCAATATCTTTATCAGGAGGATGTGCGTAAGGATATGTTATGTGCACTATTGTTGCCAACAAACACCATAGCTAAAGAACTATTCAAGTCTCTGAATGATTACATATCAGGAAAACTGAATTGGTGTCGGCATATGCACGGACGGAGTAGCTGCCATAACTGCTCGGATTAAGGAGGTTGCACCTGAATGTGAGTCTACCAGTGGTGGGCCGTCAGGGCCAGCAAGGCCTTCTCTGCTGGCCTAAACAGAATCACAAAGTTATAGCTATTTTATAATTTAATAATTTTTCTTAAATACACTACGTGTATTATAATTTATAAAAATATTTTTCCCATTATCTTATTTTCTCATTGCACAGCTACTGTCTTCCTCAGTTGCTCTGCTTCAAGTGCAGCTTGTTTTAAGTAGAGCTTTTATCCAATCAGATTTCACCTCTGTGTCTCTAGGTAAGAAGAGAGGCCCGAGGCCTTCAGACTCACAAGTGAATCCCTTTGCAGTTTAAGAGAATGGGGACGATATTGTTGATTGTCATAGTGTTCAACCAATCAGATCTTTAGTTTGACATGTTGGGCGTATTCTTTGACGTGCCAGAGCCTTCTAGCTGGCCTACAAGTACGTCAGCATTAACGGGCAGCTCAGTTTTAAGGTGCAGTTCTGCAGTAAGGTGCAGCGTGTGCTGGGATTGGTCAGTGGGCGAGCACGTGACTATTGTGAAACGAAACTTAAAGTAGCCATCAGAGCTTAGTCGGAGTAGTAAGAGTTCAAATTGAAAGATATGGAAGAAATTATGAAATTTTTTGCATTTTGCTTGGTGTAGATTCTTTCTTTTTTTTACCTAGCTTTGTTTTTTTAACACTCTGGCTGAAGGAGGAGGAGAAACGGATTTGTGAGTTGGGATTAAACTCTTTGTCAACAAAGAAAGGAGGATGGAGTTTGTCTTTAAGTGAACAGCATTTGGTAAGTCAACTGTGTTTTGTTTTTTTACATCTAATATCTGAATGGCCCTTGAGTGTGTAGCAGAATGCGTGTTCCGCTGCAGGTCTGCTGGATTGATTTGTCATGCTTTGTTGTCATATGAATATATGTGACTGGTTCTTGTGAGTTTGTTAGATAGATAGATTTGGACTATATGCATTGTCCGTTAATTACGAAGCATACCATCATGCGCGGAGTTATTGTTTGTTAAGCTAGTTTAGCGTAGCCTCCCAGAAGTGCGGGGCATCAGCTGTCTTTCGTTTTGGGGTTTTTTGTTCCGGATTCAGAGGTCACAAAGCCTGTTGTCTCCTACGTGAGCGCAGTCCACCGAAAACATATTTCCCACAATTTTAAGCTTCTGCATTTTCCAAATGCACTAGTATTATTCAAACGTATTGTTCGGTTCGTAAGCCTCGTACCGAACGGTTTAATACGAATACGTGTATTGTTACACCCCTAGAAACAAATAACCATAGCTTGCGCGTCATAATGAGGTTATTAGGTGGTGTTTCAGCTGCAGGACAGCACTGAAGGCCCAGGTATAAAATGCACGGCTCGTCACTGGAGTCTACGCACTGTGTCTTTCACAGGGAAATGCTGGCTAGCCGAAAAATGTCACCTGAACTTAACAGCGTATTGAATGATGTGGTTAAAGTTATTAACCACATCAAAGCACATGCCCTCAACTCCCGTCTGTTCGAGCAGCTTTGTGAGGAGATGGACTTAAAGCACAAACGCCTTCTCTTATACACAGAAATTAGATGGCTATCTAGAGGGAGATCACTGGCCAGAGTGTTTGAGTTACGAGAGCCACTGCAGAGATTTCTTTCAGAAAAAAAGTCACCACTGGCAGCACATTTCAGTGACGAGGAATGGGTCGCAAAACTCGCTTACTTGTGCGACATATTCAACCTGCTCAATTAACTAAATCTGTCACTTCAGGGGAAAACGACAACTGTCTTCAAATTGGCAGATTAAGTAGCTGCATTCAAAGCCAAACTGGAATTGTGGGGATGCCGAGTGGACAGAGGGATATTTGACATATTTCAAAAATTAGCAGGGATTTTGGAAGAGACTGAATCTGGACCTTCATTCTCCCAGCTGGTGCACAATCACCTGTCTTTGCTTTTAAAAGAGTTTGAGCGTTACTTCCCAACCACAAAAGACCCATGAACTGCGAAGGAATGGATCCGCGACCCATTTGTGAACAAACCAGGTGAATCAAGTTTATCCGTGCTGAAGGAAGATCAGTTGCTGGAGATTGCAAATGACAGTGACCTTAAAAGTATGTTTGAGACAACAACTCTGCTGGTGTTTTTCATTCAAATCAAGGCTGAATATCCTGAGATCGCCACAAAAGCACTGAAAACACTGCTTCCATTTCCAACATCCTATCTTTGTGAAGCGAGATTTTCTGCAATGACAGCAATCAAAACAAAATTACGGAGTAGACTGGACATAAGGACCACACGGGTGTCATTGTCTCCCATTATCCCCAGATGGGACCATCTCGTTGCAGAGAAACAAGCTCAGGGCTCCCACTGATTCAGCGTTATGGTGAGTTGTATTTTTTATGTATTTTATATTTGTTTTCATGCCGGTCGTATCATTTTTTTTTGTTTATCCGCCACACCTTGAAGGCCGGTCCGTGAAAATATTGTCCATGGCGCAAAAAAGGTTGGGGACCGCTGCCGTACAGGATGCTGTTGCAGTAGTCCAGTCGAGAGGTGATGAAGGCGTGGATGAGGAGGAGAGGGAGGGGCGTAGACGGAGGATGTTTTTGTGATGAAAGAAGGCGTTTTTTTGTGACGTGATTGACGTGGCGTTCAAAGGAGAGGGTTTGATCAGAAATGATACCAAGGTTACGGACATGTGTGGAAACATGGTATGAAGTTTAATATTTCATGCCTAGATTTTGCATTCCATGCACTTCATAACTGGGACATTTTTTGCTTTTTGAAGTTGTGGTGGGATTTGTCTAGTGATTTGCGGCCGATGATGAGGATTTCAGATTTTATGTCCATTGCTGTAACCATTCCTTGGACCTCACATTACATTTTGTTCAAGGAGTGTCTGTTGTCATCAGAGAATCCCCAAACGCAAAACTTTATTCCAGTTTATTTTTTGGCTCAGAAGAGGTTGTGTGGAACTTGTTGGAGCTCAATGGTGCATCCATACCACTTTAGTCTGCAAATCAAACCTCCACTGCACACATGGCTTTGGAGTGTGTTGAAGTCCTTTGGCAATGGAAGCAGGCCACAATCTTGAGATGTCTCCCTCCAGGATGAGCAGAACCCTGGCCTTGGCTCCGCAGCCCCACTGATCCTGAAACCCTGCTGTGAAACACAGGGAGGCACAATGGGAGCGCAGCCTTGGCAGAAATGCGATGCTGGTCTGGTCCATAGCTTGAAGCCATAAAGCCCCTCTAGTTGGCCCCCTTTAGAACACGGCAGGATAAAAAATCGTAGATCTGCGTTTTGGGGATTTATTCTGGTGGCATAGCGTTGAAAGCACTTTGTTGAAAGTAGAAGTTTGGAGACATTTTTCAACATCCTGTTTACATTTTTGCCGTCTGCGTGGGACACAGGGTTGTTTTCCCCCTAAAAGGTGCATGGTTATGAGAGCCTACTCTGGATAACGTATTGACGGTCAGATGTTTAGTAGGAAGCTTCATTTATAACTAGAGATGCCTTGCTTGCAATTTTCTTGGCTGATCCTGACTTTTTTTAACTCTGACCTGCCGATTCTAATTTCCTAAGTTCAAAAGCTCTTGGCATTAGTAGTGTGGAGGATTTCAGTATTGAAGATAGAATTAGTGGGATTTTAGTATTAGAATTAGTTTAGTATGATGATTAGCACCTCTTGTGGTGAATAGAAGTGTCAAAATAATAAGAATGTTACGATGGGTTAAAGTGTTGCAATATATTTATCTATGAGATGTAATATGTTTAGAATGAGTTTAGGAAGCATCGTGGAAATGCCGCACATATGCTTGTAAAAAGTGTCAAAGTATCAGGAAGTACCAGAATACTTATCTAGTGTAGAGTGTGTTTACAATATGTTTACTATAGGAGTTGAACCATAAGAGACAATTATTGGATGTATTATTAATAAATGTATTAATCTGTAAGAATAGTCGATAGGGATAGACAGGATTTTAAGTTGGGCTTTAACAGAGGACACCAAGAATAGAGCGAGGACCCAAGAGGGACCCCAAGAAGGAGGAGCTACAGACGGAGACCAATAGGAGACGACGAGGGAGTCAGCTGACTAAGGCTAGGAGGAGTCAGCTGGATTTAGGCCAATAGTATTTGAGACAGATATTTTACGGACTATGAAAGGAGATTCAAATGTTTATTTCAGTCTCTTCATCACATTTCGTCCTTCAGGTAACAAGCTTCCTGTTTGGAGTGTGTGTGAAAGCTGTTCTCGAGAGCATTTTACTATCGATAGTTAATTCAGATTGCATTTGTTATTAAATACATGTTTTATTTTGAAACCTGAATTCAGCGAACTTATTTGGTGCACATGCGCAGTAAGAAGTAAATAGAGAACCAGGCCATTTGCTGGGCTCCTGTAGCTTGACGATATATTCATATGCCTCAACAATTTGGCGACCACGAAGGGACAAAGGGACATTAGGGGCTTTGAATATTCGACTCTGAGAAGGCTGACATGACGTGAGATGGGTAGACACTTTCGGAGTACTCGCAAACATAAGGTGAGCAGAGCCGTTTTAATAGAAATCTGTTTAGGTAGACTATAGGAAATCTTAGGAGGAAGTGTCTGCATGATTTACGTTACTGGACAGAGGAGAGGAGACCGCAGCCAACTGGTAACTGTATTGATTTAACTTTAAAGTGGTTGTAACTCTGTATGAATAGCATCTGCAAGCTGAATTAGGAACATATGTGTGCTTTGATTACACGTTGTTCTTTGTTGTGAAATCCTACCGGTGAGGCCTGATTTGCAGGTAACCCCGGGAGAGGGGGATGTTGAATTATATGTAGTAGCATTGATCACGCTATAGTATTAGCTATTGGAACTAAGCAGCTAGAAAGAAGCTTGAGAAGCGGTCGAAGTTCTGGGCTTTGGTTCTTCGGGCGGACTAAAACTGTGAGGCAGGGTTACGTGAGGACAAGGCGACGGTCCCCTCAGTTCGTGCATTGGCAGTTTCGGGTCTGAGGAACTGATGATTCTAGTGCGGGAGGGAATAAATTATAGATTTGTGGGGCTAAGATCTCGGGTTGAACAGGGTGTGTAATTGGGCGATACTGAATTATCCGCATGGACGTGCATGAGGTTCGGGTCCGGTGAACATGCGCTTAAACTGCTGCAGAGGCTGGCCGCTACGTTAAGTTAATTGTAATGATGGGAAATAGTGCATGGTACTAACTGTGTATCTTAGACAATTAGGGGTGGCTAACGTGGGGTTGATCTCTTAGAAGAGTAGCAGAGAGTTTGTAAGCTATGGCGAACTGGAAGGCGTAGTTAAGACTTCGTGGGTTTAGTGTTGAGCTAGGCGAACTGCGAACTGTTTTGCTCGTTTTTTGGGTCTAGTGAACAGGCGTTAAACTACTTAAATCGAAGAGACTGGCTGCTACGTTATGATAAAACCTAAAGGGGAAATAATACATGAAACTGTGTATTTAGTCGTTGCGTTGGGTTGCAGTGCTAAGATAGCATTGTGTTGTGTGAATGATATGGTAAGCTGGAGACTGATTGCAGTTCTGGTGCTACCTTAGATCGTGAAAGAGGAGACTATTGATTATAATATCTGGTATGGTGGTGAGAAGCCACGGCCAGGACTAGTTTGAGAAGGTGTGTGAATGTGGCATATTGTAAGAGTTGAGACTACGGTGCTTCGTGTGTGCTGAAGATACGTTTTGACCGTGTAGCTCAAGCTAATAACAATAGCCGCTAATAGCATTAGCTTCTTTGTTCGTTTTCGCGCCAGTTTTTTGAGGAAAACACCATAGAAGAAGAGAAGATAACTTCGACATCTAGCGGTTGGGGGTGTAATTGCATGATAATTACAGTAAACTCCACTACCCAGAAAACCTAGAGGTGAAATAATTAGAGAACTACAGAACGTTTCACCACCTATCTTTTGTAGGAGTAATTACTTTAGGACTACCAAATACTTAGTCATCCAGTAGATTGATAGATAAATTACAATAAAGTGAGTTTTTGGTGATAAACTTGTGATATCATTGTTTTGGACTCTATATTTTAATTTGCATTTACGTAGATTGTTGCTCTTAGTTTTGATTCAGTATTTTAATAGCCATTGGTAATATTAATTGTAACTTAAATTATTCATTTTAGTTTCAATTCAACAGTTCAACTTTAGTTTAGTAAGTTTAGTTTGATCCAATATTTTAACCTCCAGTTTTAATTCAATTGGTATCCTACAGTTGTTTATTTTGATTCAATATTTTAACTGGCATAGTTGATTTTGATCCGACATTTGTAATTTTTTATTTTAATTTTAGTTCACAATTTTCATTAATTTTGATTTAACATTTAGACTTTCAATTGTTTGGTGCTGACCAATAAGAGATACAAAGACGTTAACTAACATGTTTTGAGTTTTATTTTCACAGGTGATGAACATAGAGGCAGCTGCTGACAGGAGAAAGCAGTCTCCTGTTGTATTACCAGGTAGCTGGCTGTGGATGAGGTCCATAGGTGCCAACAAGTTGGATTGGACCATGAGAGATCCATTTTAGAGAAGTTTACATAGATGACATAAGGGTACCAAGGGGGGTGCTTACTTAATTTAAAGCCAGGAAATTAAATATAAACAGGTTTAGAATCAGTTTTCTTTTGAAGGGTATCAAACCCATGAAGATATCAGTAGGATTAATTACATATATTATAACCAGCAGCATTTTATAAACTTCACTCGTGATGCCATAGTGGGACTTCATGAGCTGGTAGATAAGACTAGTTTAATGGCCTTGCAGAACAGAATGGCATTAAATATGATTTTAGCAGGTGTGCAAAATGTTTGGATTTGCTTGTAGTACTTTCATTCCGAACAACACAGTTCCTGATCATCTTCACTGGGATTCTGGAGGACCTGATTGAGTCCAGATGGACTTCTGAAAACATCCGGTGAGATATTGAAATTTTGAAAAATTGACTGTATATTGTTTTGTCAGGTTGTTTTGGGATTTTTTGTTTTATAGGGTAAAATTGGGATTTAAAGATACATTGAATTAAGTATAATTTTTGTTAAGTGAGCAGACAAGCTTCTCAGAAATTGTTCTTTCTATTCCTCATTGTACAGGATGAAACCTGAAGATGTCCTCTACCTGGACCAACCAGCATCACGACAAGAGCCGCTCACATCAGCTACAGTCCTTGTCCTCTGTTGATGCCGTTGTATTCGTAGACTTTTACAGGGGTTAATTGATACTGTGCTTAGTGAGACAAAGATGTAGGGAAATTGGTTAGGTATAGATGATGAGGATGAATTTTAAAGACTGATGATATGACTGTTTAGTTGGGGAAACTTACTCTTAGACCATAAAGGTAACACACTGAAGAGTGTGTTAGGGGGGATTTGTGGAGGATTTCAGTATTGAAGATAGAATTAGTGGGATTTTAGTATTAGAATTAGTTTAGTATGATGATTAGCACCTCTTGTGGTGAATAGAAGTGTCAAAATAATAAGAATGTTACGATGGGTTAAAGTGTTGCAATATATTTATCTATGAGATGTAATATGTTTAGAATGAGTTTAGGAAGCATCGTGGAAATGCCGCACATATGCTTGTAAAAAGTGTCAAAGTATCAGGAAGTACCAGAATACTTATCTAGTGTAGAGTGTGTTTACAATATGTTTACTATAGGAGTTGAACCATAAGAGACAATTATTGGATGTATTATTAATAAATGTATTAATCTGTAAGAATAGTCGATAGGGATAGACAGGATTTTAAGTTGGGCTTTAACAGAGGACACCAAGAATAGAGCGAGGACCCAAGAGGGACCCCAAGAAGGAGGAGCTACAGACGGAGACCAATAGGAGACGACGAGGGAGTCAGCTGACTAAGGCTAGGAGGAGTCAGCTGGATTTAGGCCAATAGTATTTGAGACAGATATTTTACGGACTATGAAAGGAGATTCAAATGTTTATTTCAGTCTCTTCATCACATTTCGTCCTTCAGGTAACAAGCTTCCTGTTTGGAGTGTGTGTGAAAGCTGTTCTCGAGAGCATTTTACTATCGATAGTTAATTCAGATTGCATTTGTTATTAAATACATGTTTTATTTTGAAACCTGAATTCAGCGAACTTATTTGGTGCACATGCGCAGTAAGAAGTAAATAGAGAACCAGGCCATTTGCTGGGCTCCTGTAGCTTGACGATATATTCATATGCCTCAACAGTAGTTTTAATGATGTATTATAAGCTTCTTAGAGCTCAGGGAGGAAAGGAAGTTAAACAGGTCATATTTCTTTCTCTAATAATTGTTTTATATTGCTATATCTAACAACTGTATTCATTCAAATTTCTCACCAAAAATTGAGCATACTTTAGTCCAGACAGGCCACAAAGTCAAGCTCAGCTCACAATCGCAGCTACAGCAGCCACTTCAGCTGACGGATCAGCTGATACCCACCTCCACTGCAGCTCCTCCTTTTCATGCTGTGTCTGACTAATCATTGTCAATTATGTTGTCATTGATGCCTGCTCTGTCCAGGGGGTCCTTACTGCTGCTCTCCCTGACTTAGGTGGAGGTCCCAGAACAGACCCATAAAGCCAAATATATCTTACAGCAATGTAAATTAAGCTCTACAGTAAGTTCAGTCAGGAAGACTATACTCTTGCATGCCTAAGCCTGTAGTTTATTTCTCATACATCTGCCAATCACTCCTCACACATGCTCACTCATTATTTCCTTACTGTCATTGTTCAGGGCTGTCAATCATGATATCAGCTGTTTAGATCAGCTGGTCTCCTCTGTCCAATAGCACATCACATTTACATGGTTACCCTATCATCTTGCTGCTGTCTCTTTTAAATATGATTGTCTCTCTACCTTCAGTACATTCATGCTGCTGTTACACACCCCTCCACCTCCTCATCTCCTCCCAATCTTCACAGATCCATCATCTTCATCATCTCATCATTCTATCAGCCTCATCAGCACCACCAGTGTCTGGACTCCACGGGGAGATTTATCTTCTGCTGCTCAGGGAGACACTCCTCCATTACAAATCTCCCTGTAGAGTCCAAGCACCAAAGACTCTGTGAAGACTTTATCATCACATATCATCTGTTAATAATAAACAATTATCTTTTCTTCATCTGACTTGTCTTTACTGAGTGAAATAAAGTTTCTTTGACAAAGTGGTCCTGACTGAACTAGATTTTACAAGATTACATTTGAACACTTCTTTATAGTATTTTAATTTACCTTCAACCAATAGTTATTTTTACTCAGTAGAGCTTGAATGCAACATAATGCAAGTCAATGCAACCTCCATTACCGTTAGCTGTTAGCTCCGTTCTGAGAAGGACCGTGATAGGGAGAGTCTCTGCTGCCACTGTGATTACTCTGAACAGCATGATGAGAATTAATTAGAATATAATAAAAGTCTAATTAAGTTGGTTGTTCCAAATGTTTTTAAGGTTGTTCCTTTACTGCTTATTTTGGACTGACAGTTGTGAAAAATTGTGTGCTTCATGACATCAATTTGTATTTGTTTGTGTTTTACTTTTCAAAAGCAACATTTTCCCTGCGGGCAAAAAACAGCACTAACGAGTTATATTCATTAAAGAAATTGGTTTAAATAAAAAGAAAATACAAACTAATTAAATCTGATGAATCACTTGAATCAAATGAAAGGATTTAATTCATGCTGTTTTTTCACTCTTGCCGTGGCATGTTTGTAACCAGTTGATTATGGAGCTTCAAATGTAGACTACAGTAGATTATCCTGCAATTTTTTTTTTGGAGTATGAAACATAATAATACAGTTTGCATTTGTTAGTACTGATTTGTGTGTGGAAAGATGTCAACCTGAGAGTTATGAAGCTATGTTGTTTTTCTTGTCTGAACTTTTATTTGAATGACTGAGGGACAAACCATGGCACCAAGGACAGTGCTATTTTTATAGTTACTGTGGTATATTTTGTGACAGACTGTAAA